>JBBMHQ010064343.1:0-14186 GCA_037834295.1 Postelsia palmaeformis
CTCTGTCATTGATTTTAGTATTTTTTCCTTTGTTTTTGTTTAGAGGAAATACACGATGAAAACACATCGATGCACGACCGCCGATGAGTTACCTGCTGTGGAGACAGTGGGGGACGGGCTCGCTGCAAAGATTGCCGGCAGTACTGCTCGAGGTGGAGCTGTCCCCCTCCGGCTCGATCAAGGTCGGAAGGCCCTATGACAATGTTTCGATGGGAGTGACGAGGTCACGTCTCGCCTCACCTTTTCACGATGTCGTTGCATAGGTTTGTGATTTTGTCTCCGCACATATGGTGCCCAGTTGAGGGCACGCCCACGGCGGGGAGGAAGGGGGCAAAGGTGGTGACACCCACTCTGACCATTGCTCACCGTCACACATGCGGCGTGGACCCCCCAACACACACGAGGGAGACATAAATGCGCAGTTTCGGCATCGACGACAGCCGTGTGTACCGCGGACGTTGGCGGCCAATATGTGGGCCAAACAAATTGCCAACCTGCTATGCTACTAACAAATAATAATCGGGCTCCACCATATAAGCTCACCCTTTTATATTTTGCAATTACATCCTTTGTGTCTGAGAAAATATTAATGCGGAAACACGAGAAAAGTACAGATGAACGGTTACGGTTCGGAAATCAGATCGGTGTGCTGAGGAAGTGGCTACTGCAAGGCTGTTCACGTTGACATCCTGATTGGTTTTGATATTCCGACAGCCGTTGGCCGCTGCTAGTTCCAAGGGGGCGTGAGGCATCCAATGTTATGCCCTTTCTTCTGATTGGGGCAGGCATCCGTATGCTGGGGCCGGTGGTTTGGTGTGCCATGACGCTATTCAGTCTGGTCCCCCCTTATAGGATCGCCCACGTGGATAAAAATTGATATACTCCGCGAACGGCCCCGTTGTGCACACAAACATCGGGTCGTCGCATCACACAGCACGCGCACTGGGCATAGCTTGAGCCGCAATAGGGGGCAGAGGTTGGAAGATCCACCCCTGCGACTCCACACTATTGTACATGCATCGGTGACCCCCCCCTCCCCCCCACTCGTCCCCGTCGCCGCCTACACCCTCCGAGCTAAAGTCTCTGGCGTCGTTGGCAGCGATTATACACGAGGTACAAGCTGGCTGGCCACTGTTACGCGTGCAGAGAGCACGCCGCTCCTGGTTCGGGTGCGAAAGTTTTTTGCAGCAACTGCTTCCGCGCTCGGACAGGGTCTTCTTGTCACGGGTCTACAGGACGGTCCGAAAGCCACAACGCGTTTGACCATCGGCGTTATTTGGAACAGCGCGCAACGGAGGCGGGGGCGGGTCTCTGTACCGACATCTTGGCCTCCAGTACGTCGGGGGCTCAGCTGCGAGCTTAACCAGGCGTACGTACGAGCCTTGTCGCCGATCTTGGAGTACGTTCGCAGGTTGATGGGTTGTTAGACGTTATCGGCGTCGAGTGGTTCGGAAAAGTATGAGGACTGGGCGTTGATCGAGGTTGCATCGTGGTATTGTGTGTCGGGACGTAACCTGACGAATACGATTTCCGGGAATTCGCGGCGGTGCAGTTTTTCTATTGATGGAGGGTCACGGCTCCTGTGGTCCAGTGTGCGCTCAGGGGTATGGCACGGGCCCACGTGACGGCAGGAACGCCACGCCACGTCCGCTTACCGGTGTCATTCGCTATACTTCTCGCGGGGGAAACCCTCATTCCTACGTGGGGCCCGGAGGGGAAAGGGTTTTGGCTGTGTCTGTGTCCGACTGGTTTGCTTCCTGAAAATGCGATCGGACATAATGTTTGCCGCTGATTCGGGGGCGGTGCACCCTGTGCACCGCCTGACGCGGGGTAACGTGGAGTTTCATTTTTCGCCAAGGCACACAGTTCGGAAACTTACGAGGGCATCAGCCGGACAAGGTAGAGGTGCAGCTGAAGGGGCATAAGGGGTATTAGGAACAGGTTGTCAGTGGGCGCGTGCGGACTCAAAAGTAGGATTCGTGGGCCATGGTCGACCTTAAAGGGAGACGGCGGGGCCGTTGCCCTTATGTTGGAATTGACGTCATGTTTTCCTGGTTTTTCCCGACCATGCCCCCCCTTTTCCTCGTATCGATGTGGCCGTGCTTTGGGTTAAGGTTAGGGTTAGGGTTAGGGTAACCCTAATGTGGCCGTAAGAGTTGTGAGGTATGGCCGTGCATTTCGAGTAATCAGGAAGGTGGTGGCGAAGTCAGGTCAGAATCCCGATGGGTTCGCCCTGCACTCGTTGCGTGTAGGAGCCGCGACCACGCTCGCAGCAGGGGGGACACATAGCGGAACGATTCATCCAGAAAGAGGGGAGGTGGAGGTCAGACGCGTACTAGGCGTACACGCGTAATAACATGGAATACTTCACGAGTTGAGTGTGTCACGTAAGCTGGGAAAGGAAAAGGTGGCAAGAAAGAGACAGCCGGTCGGAGGTACCGTGTGGGGTAGGAGATAACTAAGACTACGGTAAACAGTGGTCTCACATTACCTCGGTGTTGAAGGAGTAGAATGGTACCGTACCATTCGGAGGCTTGGTCACCCGAGACAACTGTAGGCCGTACTAGTTAGGAACTCGGCCGGTATAATTGGGGGGAGAGAGACTTGGAACATGGTGGTTGAGATACTCAGGGTATTGCAGGAAACTGTGATACAGGTGTCTGGCCGAGGGGAGGAACCTCTCTCGCTCCCACGACTCAGGAAACGATGATATAATGCCATTCGGAAGATATACAATAAACGCTTGTCTCTCTCATAGTGAATGTCCGACGACGCTGGCTCGAGTTAACAGTAACATACATGGGCTAAACCCCCTCCGACAGATAAAGTGCAAATCACACTTAAGACGTCCGAAATTAGAAAGTATTGGGGTATGCGCCCAAGAGTCAAGCTCGCAATACAAATGAGTATAGAAAGAAAGAGCTGTATGCCCGGATCTCGAAACATTCAAACATAGATGCTTCCAAGATAATAGGCAGGTAAAATATCAATGTCTCTTGTATGCTTGAAGTGCGCAAGTTGTTGTGGCCCTGGTGGTGATGGTGTTGGTCCGTCATCCACTTAAAAAATGGTCTGGCCATATTCCATGACGACATACTAGGATAACTGTATAATTGGAAACCATGAAACTACAACGGACATTCTCCATTTTTGAAAACATGGTTGACGGAGTGCCACCCAAGTGTGGCGCGGGTTTCCTATTTTCAAGATCCTAAGGTATGCTTCGACATACACTACGCACTGCAGACAGAGAAAAATTATTCATGCTGGACCACCCACTTCTGGCCTCGTATGGTTGCAATGTTTGTTTGACGACAGAAATATTTTCGAAACATGTTGCAGTAATGACAGCGGAACGGTACTGTTGGGGGCGGAATATTTGTTTTTGATAATGGCACAGTGCGGATGGACCATTCTGGGAATACTACGAATAAGCTCCAATCCAGTATGGCGTGCATGGATATTTCTGGATATACTACGAGCACGGCGTGGTGGGGTGATGCGCAATTGTGAAAAGCGGAAAACGTACAATGACAGTCGCTTTTGTAGAATACTCGCCGAACGGCACCGCACCATTTGCAAAACCCACGCTATGAAAGAACTTGGTTTGTTTTCATCTCGCCAAAAACAGAGCCAACTCCAGCAATGAGTTTTCCCAGAATAAGACCCGGTCACATAGCGGACACCCCCGCGCGCTGGGTTTTAAACGGAACCCCATGATGCCCCCAAAGACGTTTAGCAGCTATGTTGTGTTGTGATACTAAAGTTGTCTTTACCCATTAACAGACACCCGTGGTGATCCTGTTTGCACCATGCTTGCCCTCGATATCTGGTTCACTTGAGGTGGCAGGTGTGAAGCATCTAGGTGTCGATAATACGTGACTATGCCCGCCACGGGCTGTGCATCACATATTCATTGGAGGCGGCTGTCAATGCCCACTGTTTTGTTTCGGCTGGAACTGTGGTGCATTTTGCAGGAAGGGCAGACCTCCTAATGGAGACGTCGATCGCTTTCCGGAACTGCAACTTCACCTAAACCATTCGCGCGTGACCGACATTGGAATACCGCGGAGAACTGACCGCACACAAATCGTTTCCCGTATTATCCCCTCATAAGGATAAGGTTCTGCAATGTCCAGGGCTGGCTTAGACGATCTTTACACTGGTGCCCCCTGCTTAAAACGTGTTGAAAATGTTCGTGTGGGGTGACCCGACGACTGATCCAGCCCATATCAAGGTGGTGCAAGGATATATCTACACCTACTCTCGCCAAATAGTTTCGTCATTGGTACGTTTCATCGTGCCTGACTCTAGGGTGATATGGTCAAAGCTACAACGGTACGAACGACGATATATATACCTTTGACCAGTGTCACGTCGATAGATACTGACGAATACCAGCGATGCTGACTCGATCGGGTTTGCCAATTTTTTGTAGATGCATATTATTGTTCGATAGATGACTGAACTATCTTGAACGTTCAAAATCGACAAAAACGCTCTATTTGATAGAACAAAACCCTGTTTGTCTTCCTTGATCTTCTTTAAACGACCGGGCATCGCTGTACTAGGTGACCTACAACTTCAAAAACAAAACGGATCTGAAGTAAACTACCGTAAGCTGTAGAGGGGCTCAAGTTGTTGCTACGTATACAAGATCTCCGTCCGATAAGTTACTGTCATTGAATAAATACATCTATTGATAGCCTACAACAGTTTCGTTTCTTTACTCATGACCCAACAAAAATGCGACATCTCTGGCGTATGCGAGAGGTCGAAAGTCGGATAGATTCGAAGGACCGAGTACTTTTCCGAACCATACCTCAGGGGTCTTTTCCCCCCTTGTTCGCTCTATTTTCAACTCTGAACGGTCGATATTTGCTGCGTCTCACAAGTACTGACGGCAAACGCAAGTCGTGCAAAGTTCCGCATCTTGCAGCGGTTTTGTTGACGCTCCGAACTAGAACGAAAAACATGAACGACACGCAAATCCGCGGATGGTGTCAATATAAATGTAGGTCACTGCCGTACATCGCCCGACGATATTATGAAACAGGTGCTTGAGAAATAGACGCACCATACTAACCTCCACTCTGGCCATTTCATCATCATTGAAGAAAATAAAACGACTCAGTGTGAAGTTTACCAGGTATATTGTTGTACGGAGTGGATTTAAACTTGTTTCTCGTGCTCTCGGTTCTCCATGTGTTGGGTGTTCAGGACGGCGCGGATGTTTATTCTGCGGCCGGAGTGACGTTTCTAGTCGAGTTTTCGTTTCCTAATTTCCGACAAGAATGTCTTGGCCGGTCAACGCTGTAGTTGCACTGACAGTTCAGTGTGTGCTAGATATAACGCTGTTCGCTTTTCCCGTCGCTCGCGGTTCTCATCGTTAGGACAAACGAATCATTAATAAGTCTGCGGGTCTCGTACCGTTCTTCTCTCGGCATTGGAAATACCACTGCCGAGATGCCGCTGATTCCTTTCCCCTCTATTCGCGGCTCCAGTCTAGCTGAGCGTTAAGGTGCTATCAAAATGGTTGAAATAATGCTGATCCCTTCCATCCCCTGCGACTCATGTCCTCGTTGTTGTTGCGGTTGGTATGCCCTTACTGATTTTCCCTGTCTATTGGAGTAAAGAGATATTTTACCGGACTGGCTAATATCGGTAACGCCTACTACAGCTATTTCCGCTGCTCACAGAAAATGTTTAGCCGACACCGAGATTTACAAGGCCGGTGGCATTCACATTGTGGGAATGCCACTTGACGCTCTGAGCGCTGCTCGCGGTATATCAATACCTGATGTAGCTGTATCGGTTGCCCTCTTTTCGCGCGCTGTTTGACTACATCTAGGTCTGGCAAGGCTTGTTTCTAGGCTGTCGATGGTGGCTCGATGCCCAGTTCCTTGTGGGGCGCTATCGATACACAACTAGGAGAGAGTGTTGACCCGAGTGTATTATTCACAGTTGATCATGGAAGTTGAGGGTCTGCTAATTGCGGGGGCTGAACCGAGCTATCGCGAACACGTATACGCTACGGTAACGGTTGAAAGCGCGCTATTCAAAACTCCGGCTGCCGGCCGATCATATATATATTCGGCCACAACAGCTGTGTGATAGTTCTGGATAGTCTATGCTATGTGTGTAGACAGCTGACTCTGACACTGCCTTGTGGTTTTTTCACTTCCTCATCACTACTGATATTAAGTTCAGCATCACTGTCTACCTGATGATGGTTCCAGAGCTCTCAGCTATTACACCGACCACACACTGCAATCCTTGCCACGTTAATGTCGTCACTGCCGTGGCGGGCCCGGGTTGCCCTGACCCCTGCAGTAAAGGGTTGCCCTGATCTCTGCAGTAAAGGGTTATTGTATCGTGGATGTACGTCGTGACTGACACAACTCCATTCTGTGTGCTGTTGATATATCGCGGGCTGCTTTTCTCGCGCACTCCTGCTGTCGTACAGCCAGAATGTCTGGTACGGGCCTAGCACCTTTTATCGTGACGGTCTGCTCGATCCTCTTCGGGTCCATCGGGTCGCGAATTTGTTTACTGTTTGTCACGGCTCACTCGGCTCGCCATTGCTACACGTGCGGGTTTGACACGGTGGTATCCTGGAGGTGTTTGGTATGTTCGCTGCTGATAGGCAGCTCATGCATGCACGGCCTAGCTACGGGTGTCCTTTCACCGCACGATGCATACAAACACACAGATGTCGATCATTTGACAAGTTTGTTGCCAATGAACTGCTGATAAAGAAATATTCAGGGCTTTTCGCGGATCAGGTCAAACCTCACGGGTAGGATCGGGTCGGGTCAGCTGACCTGACCCGATCCGCGAATAATCCAAAGTATGCTAACTCGACCGACCCGACCAAGCCAAACTTTGACAGCTTTTTGATTCGACCCGACCCGACCCGTGAGATTTGAAATCTACTGACACGATCCAACCCGACCGGTAGAATTTGGAAACTTCCTGACATGACCCGACCCGACCCGCTACCTCCTGATTGACCCGTGAGACACGGGTTGAATGCGGGTCGGATCACCTTGACCCGCAAGGCCTTCAATTATGACCCGACGGTTCGCCCCGCTGATCTGGCCGGTGGGTCTGCACTTCAAATTAGTTCATTGTTCATTTTAGTGCCCTACAGCGATATATAACCTGGCTGTGAGGGGTTTACTAGATGGGGGCATGCGTATATGAATTTGGTAGTGTTCTGATGCTTGAGTATAATACCAAAGGAGTATCATTATTTATTGGTAAAAAATAAGCCTTTGCGTAGGAGAGTGGAAAGTAATTAAAGCGCCGGGTCCGCGAGCCGAATGCGCGAGTCCGACCCGCGAGTGATCCCCTTCTCGCGATTCCTGGCCTGACCCGACCCGTGTGATTTGTTTCCCTTTTCAACACGGCCCGACCCGATCTGTGATGTTTCAAAGACTCTTGGCCCGACCTGACCCGACCCACGAAATTTATAAACCTCTTGCCCCGACCTGACCCGACCCGTGAGGTTTGAACACTTCCTGACCCGACCCGGTCCGACCCATAAAATTTTGAACACCACGTGACCCGACCTGTGGGTCGGGTCATGACCCGCGAAAAGCTCTGTGATAGAAATAAAAACGTTGAGAAGGAAAACACACGAGAGAATGCGCAGGTTTCGCAGATTGCAGGTGCGCACGCTACACGAGAGGTGCCGAACAGAGATGAAACGAAAAAAAAGAAAAGAAAATGCAAAGGTACTCCGACACTGAATAACAAACAAGAAAAAAAAAGACACGAAGCAAAGAAAAAAAACAAGAGAGAAGATACAGGCATGGAGGTACAAACATAACGAAATATGGAAAAAAAGGTTCGAGAACGGGACAATAACGGCGGGGAACGATAATAAGAAAGGCAAGAATAGGTGCCTATAGACAAACAAAGTTACACGCGTGGCACTTTGCTAGTTTCTTGAGTCCCAAACAAGGGAAAGCATCATGATAATGATGTCCACACCCAGGCTTCAGTATGTTGGGCAGACTGCCTCCCCTCCCACCCTCCCTATTTCCCTCGTCCCTCTCTCGCTCCTCTCCCCTTCTCTATTATTCTGCGCACGTGCGTGTGCGTCAACGGTTGTGATCGTGGTTGCAGCCATCCTGTGCCGTTTTGCCGATGCCTTTTTCTCGTTATTATGCCTTTTCCGCATGAAATCCTCCCCCCCTTCCTCGACCCGTCGGAATCATCTGCCGGCTTTCTGTTCTGCCTCGCGCCACCCTTTGAGCTTGATGCCAAAATTCTTGAGATACTCGTCAAGGCCCCTAGTCCGGTCGCACTCCTGTCCTCCAGAGTAGCTCTTACCCCCAACAATTTTCTCCAACATCATTCTCTGCGGCAGACGCTCCTCTCTCATGCGTGTCACAACGCCCGCAAACAATCACCTACGTCTGCGTACAGTAGCCTCACCAGTCTCAGAATTTGTCCTACGAAACGCGCTAGCATAGGATAGAATGTGGTATTCGCGCTTTCGTTTTCGCTAGCCGTATCGACTGACAGGACCAGTATCAACACTTCCTCGTGGGGAGTACTTGTCCAGCTGTCGTCGGGGTGGCGTTAACAGTATGTCGCAACGCGCTGCCCACTGCTTGTAACGGGTCCCATACCACAACTGTGCGTACAGGCCGACTACATCGTTCATACCGACAACGCTACGGCGCCCTTTGCCCTCACATCAAACACGCACATGCCCTCAAAAATATTTGACTGACGGAGTGGGTTGGCTGCTATGGTTATGATGGGTGTGTCGCAGTCGTGGTAGCCATGTACGGTGATAGAGTCTTCCACGGTTTGTTGTGATAGCGAACAATGTTGCGTTTGTGCGACGAGGGTGCTGCCACTTTTACCAATGTTGGATGCACTATAACATCAGCCTTGCCTGACCCGTCGAGACCTCTGCGGCCCAGTTTGACGACAGGGCTGGCTACCAAGTCTGTAGCAAAAACGTTGGAATATAACACCATAAAGAAAGGATGCAAATATTGATATGCAATTTTACCGGGTGACATCTGGGCGAGTACGAGGAGTGCCGCGCCAGTGACATCTACGTCGTTGTGCGGTGGCTGTACCGCCATTACTGGCTGACACGGTTATGTCATACGCATCGTTGCTGGCGTATGAGTACAAATCTTTAGCTGATTCACAAATTCGAAGCTGCTGATGCGGACAAGGCTGCTCCAGAGGGATGATAGCGACATCACTTGTGCTGTCTATTGAAACACTACTTCGGTAAAACGTGCCCCCCTCGCGACTAAGGAGCCGACTCAGCCGCTTCGGACAGAGAACCTCCGAGACGATGAAGGGGTTGGAACGTGGCAGAAGTGCCACGGGACTGTATGTAAGCGACAAAAAACAGTGCCTCGGCCGTTATACCAAGAAACGTCAGCAACGGTCCCTCTAGACGGGGATGTGGCATTTTTTTGTAGCATTTACCCATTCACGTATGCCTAGCTTTCTACGACGAAGGGTTTGCCTTGTACACTCCGTTGTATTTGCGTTGAGTAGACGAAGGGTTTACCTTTTACACTCCGTTGTGTTTGCGTTGAGTAGGTTTGGGTGAAAGCAATGATAATGAGCACATGTTGTTACCCGGTTGGGGTCAACAGGAAGTGAGGGCAGAATGGAAATATGAAATATGGCTGCAACAACTGGCTGTGGCAGCAAGTCTCAACCGCTCCTATAATCTCAAAACATGATCGACGAGGGTGAAAAAATACACCAGGAAATGCACGAGAGTAACCAATTGGAGCAATGCATGGTTCGGACGTTGTTCTATTTGTTATACTCAAACCTCCTGGTCGAACATTAGCGCATGAGAGGTCTCACGTTCGACCCACCTAAAGAGATTATGCATCGAGATCTTTTGACTGAGATTCCTGACCATGTGGCCCATCCTGCTGAAAACGTTCACCAGTAGGGAGTATACCCAGTCGTTTTCGCGTTTGTTGTAGTTTCTGTAAGGGAAGGGGGGAAGGTATACATGGCTCTGAGGACGAACTCAACGCGAAGTTTTTCTCCCTGCACTGTTTCGGAGGGGGACGTCCGACCTAATACAACACAGACCATGCTGATCCATGAAAGCACAGACAGACGAATACCTCGGTATTGCAAGATACAGCATGATCAACTCAACTCGTTCGCCTGCAGGTGCGTGCTCGTTTATGGAACTGGCAGTATGTCAACTGTTTTGCGCCAGCAACCGGAAAATTGAATAGAGACTTTCAGGGGCTGTACTCACATGTAGAGTACGGCGTCCCCGACGGCTTGGTAGGTGGTCCGCGTGCCTATCAGCATTGCATGACTAGCGGAAAGCGCGGGAGCGTGAGTGAGCTACATCCGATGAAAATTGACGAGCAGTCGGAATCCTGATCCCTCTGCACGACAAGAAATGAAGGCCCATACCAAGGGAGAAAAGGGTAGTCACCTGTGACCACGGCGTTGCATGAGTTCGTCGAGAGTGAAACTTCCTACGAGTTAGGCTGGAAGGTAAAAGTGATGAATACACAAATAAAAATGAAAACGGATCATAGGGACTCGTGGAGGACGTTCATGTGGTGACTGGTGTGTTAATCCACAATAGTGATTGATAGGTTCTATTATATTGAACATTCTAGTACATTGTCCAGCACTCCATGTGTACAATGTGTCCACACGAATAGCAAAAAACGCCAAGAGAAATAAATCGCCAACTGAGTGTGCTCTATATTCCACCTTAAACTTGCGGGTTGACCAAGGCGCTGTTCTTGGGCACACTCTAGATATACTACGTACAGCAGTACTCGCAGTGTAAGTACAGCACCCTATCGGGCCATCATAGCGGCGACGACACATATCATCTACTAATAGTTGCACCGTAGTAGACTTCTTAGCAAGGGCATGCTGATGTAAGTAATATTACAATGAGACACAGTTTCTAGGCACTTTCTGATTGGAGTTGGCCGAGTGCTTCACAATCGTTGGGTATTTCCTTGTACGGGTTCGATGGACGATACCGGGTATTTGTTACTGCAAGTAAGTGGGAAAACTCGAGGGGGCGATGTACAACAGTGTGAATGTCTTCCACAGCCCTCATGCACAATTTCAATCGGGCGGCATTGACACCCAGGACGTGTTCGATTGTTAAGTGTTTATTCACGAGGCAGTACGTTGTAATAGTGCTCACTGATAATATTGGCTCCATGCGTGTATCAGCTGCACATTGCGTACGCTTGAGGTTTTTGTCAACAATACTGACAATAATTTCAGACATTGTACACAGACAGGATACATATACCGTCGCACACCGACTTGGGAAACCACGAAATCGTGCCTCGACCCATTGCATGGGGGATATAGCTTGCTGGCGAAACTCTGATTCGATCGTGGCGCGCTGGGGGTCGGGTTCTGTGGCCTATGCTTTGTGCATCGTTTTTGCTTCTGGACCGGCGAATCGGAAACGTTTGACTTCACGAGTCCTTTCGTTTGCGGCGGGCACACGTAGCGTTCTTTCGGGGTGATTCCCAGCTGGTGGGAGCACTATATGTCCTGTTGAAGACCGCTTTTCGCCGGTCAAAGGGGAACAGGTGTGAAAGGTAGCTTTTTGACGCATGTGCAGAAGTGTCCTCCGAGGCCCGTGAGCGCCGGGGGGGACGCCGTCAATCTTACAATCGAGTCGATGCCTTGCTACCTGTTCCCTTCCTTGTCGGCCCCTTTGGTTGCGTTCCGTTTCGGTAACGGCAGATGGGCCATGTGGACCAAGCAACAAGATAACGCTTCCTTGCGAGCGGTGGTTTCGATGGCGGTCGTGCGGGCGAAGGATTATGCCCTGCATTCCTTGAGGATTGGAGGCGCAACTCACCTGTTGGTCGGGATGGTTACATCCGGGGTCTTGCAGCGTGAGGGGGGGCGGGCATCTGACGCGGACAAGGCGCACGTACGCACTCATGGGGAGGACGTCGGTTGGGTGGCAAGCGTGTTGGCCGAAGGGGGCACGGGTACCCGAATCTAGCCGGGGCGGGTTACGAAGTGGGCGCAAGTGCTTAAACACCCCATGCTGGGTAAGACGCAGTAACGAACAAATAGGGGGGGCGTAAGTGTGGTCATGCAAGCAAGGTGGATGGAGGGAGATGTTGTGGATCATCGCAACAAGTGCCCGGAGTGGGGGGATCGGTACCGTAGGCATCCACAAACGTGAGCCAAGCTCATGTTGGATGCTGGCGTCGAGAGATCGACGTCGTGGGGATATAGTATGAGTCAGGTTCACGAATGCTAGCAGCGGGTTGCTGCTGGACCAGACCCGAGGGCCTGTCCCCCTCTTCACCCCCCTTGCTCCGAGCGGAAGGGTGCGCATCAAACTAAGACAACTTCGAAAGCAAAATGTGAAGCGGAGTTTTATCGAGATACGACAAAATATGTGTTTTGTATGTACGGGAGAAGTTAACCAAATAGCTCAACACCGGTTGTTGTACTCGTGTAGTCCATAAGATTACCAGAGACCTGTTTTGCTGTAACAGCTCAATCGCGATCAAGAGCCTGCAGCCAAGCAGGGTCGTCCAGACAGGCCCAAGGTGCGGTAACGACTGGTGTAGCTTCCCACCCATCCGCCCGTGCTTTTGAGGGAGTTAAAGAACGAGGAGTTACGTTGTCACAGCAGCGTTTCGACCTATTGGCCTCTGTTCGGAATACATTCGTTTGTGCGCGGCTTTGTTGGCGTCCGAGCGTTATAGGTTGTGCAGGCTGCAGGGGGACTAGCCCCCGTGTTATTTGTGTTCTATTATACGATAAGAGGTTTGCATGGGGCGTGTTGTGGGGTGCACCAGCCGTTGGCATGACGCGGGGAGGTTACTGAATATTTCACTCTTGCTGGAGTGATTGACGTTATGGTGTTACGACATCAGCTCGGGTTATGCGCGCAATCTGACTCATAGGAGAGAGGATTATCAGTAGGAACGATAGCATGGAGCGCTGACTATGTGGCGTATAGTTTTCATTTTTCAGGCGTATGCCGCTATATGCACGTCAAGTACATATTATGCCTATATTATATATGCATCGTTGTGATGTGCGACGTGTACGTCTGGTTGTTGATAATGTTTCATCCCAAGTAAAAGAGTACTTGCAAGAATACCATTCGTGTGTGTGTCAATCATGGCTGAGTCAAACAATTATCCAAACGTTCGTCAGGCACTTCGTATACCGACCTGTCGATCCACACGTGGGTTTCACAGGCGAAGGTTTGTCCGGCCTGTACAATGTGCACTCACTCTGACTACTGGCTTGGCATCGCGTTCGTCGGTTCGATCTTATTTCTGAACGAAATTTAGTTCCGACTCAAGGACCAAAGAAACGGTGCTGCCAGAGACGACCACGAAGAGTGGTAGCTTGAGTGGTAAGATGAGTAATGCAGGTGAACATTCAGTCCTTCATAGAGAACATACGCTGTATACTATTAGGCGAGTAACGATGGTGCAACCAAGAACGGGCGGTGGCTCGAAAAGGTGAAGAATATTTTCGGCAGAACAGGGGGTGGTTGGAAAAAATCGGAGACATGCTGCAGCGCGTTCGAAATGTGCTGGAGGGAATTCAAGTAGACAAAGATGCCCACGAGACAAGCGATGACCCGAGGCAGCATAACGGTAGGGCTCCCGCTCTCGGTTGCAAGTCAAACAATATATGGCTGATGGAGAGGATTACGTCTCGGAAGAACATCAACATTCGCGTGTTCTGGCCTTTTTGCGGTTAAAAGACAACACGTTTGACTTGTTGAGAGTCCAACCGCAGGTTGTAGGTAAGAACACTGCACTAGCTTCCTCTGCGGCAGTGGAACAGCTCAATGTTTCACCGGATCTTGATACGACTATTTTTCCGCTATATAGGGTAGATGCGGGAACCGATGGCACCATCGGCATCCAAATGCAATTCGCCGTTCTGGCGACTGTGTTGCTTCTCGTTATGGGGCGGCACACAATCTCGGTGGGGGGTAAAACGCTGGTGGAGGAGTTACCCGCAGCATCTAAGGACGGTGTCAACATAATAACGTCACACGTCGAAGCTCACCGCTAGCCGACTTTCCTGTCAGTTCACAAGACGAGGGTACCTAGGGTTAGGGTTAGGGTTAGGGTTAGGGTTAGGGTTAGGGTTAGGGTTAGGGTTAGGGTTAGGGTTAGGGTTAG
>JBBMHQ010064354.1:0-14186 GCA_037834295.1 Postelsia palmaeformis
TGGCCTTGCCGGACTCCGAGCGGGTTGGCCGTGGGCTGAGTCTATGTCGAGATCGAGCGTCGATCGTCGCACGAGCTGGTGTCTATCAGCGGGTGGACAACTTGCAACCAGGAAAAAAAAAATGCGCCGCCTGCAGCCGTTGGGGGGGAAAAAGGAAGAAACCAAACGTGTTTCCCCTTTTTTTTGCCCACAGCGGCGGTACGAGGAAATTCCAGCTGTTCTTTGAAAGCAATACGTTCGAAAATTTTTTTTCGAAACCTCGCGTTTCCGTTGGCATAATAGGTCCAACATGCTCTCATGGCTGAGGCCGAATCCCGAGGACGAGATTGTTTTTCGCTGGTACGATCTGACCTATCATGTGTCTAGCAGATGGACCAACTTAACGGCGTCGCAAGAAGGCCAGACGGAAGGCAAGACCACATCAAGAGGGTAGAGACAAAGAGCCAACAAACAAAAAAACGAGCAGTCCTATGCCCAGTTGGTGGGTCGGGGACGATACCATTGATGAGACAGACACGGACAAGGGGCGCAAGAATAAAGAAAAGCCAACAAAATCGGGGAAAAAAGGAAACATAGCAAAGGGCCAAACTTATGTGACAATAAGGTCTCTCAGCCGACGCAAAATGGCCGGGGGAAGGGGTCCTCGACTTGGCAGGGAATAGAGCAACACAACAAACAAAAAATAAAACAAACAAACAGGGATTGTAACCCAGGCAGCATCAGTCAGTAGTCACTGGGCGTCTCAACTATAATAGAAAGACTGGCAGTGCCCCGTTTCGGCGGGGGCCTTTACTTTCTTCGCCGGCCTACAATAGCTGCTGTTGCTACGCCTCTTTCAAACCTTTTCCCCCCCCCCCCCCCCCCGAGTCTTGCGCCCAACGGCGTCTCATTGGGCGGCGCATTTTCTATCTGAAGCGCTCATCGTTGTGCTACATTTCTTTTCTTCTCTCTTTGGTGGTGCGCCGAACCGAGCGAGCACGATCGAGAAGAGAGTCCGCTCGACTGAGTCGTATGCCTTGGTGAGGTTAACGAAACGCATTATAAAGGGGGGTGCTCTTCTTTCGTGCCAGTTGGTGAAGTCGTCGTACCACGGAGATCCTATCGATCGTAAAACGACAACTTGGACTCTGGAAGTTGTATGAGATCCCACGCTTGGGTGCGCTGAAAAACGTGCTGACAAGAGCAGGTTGGTTTTCTGCTGAGAGTGCCAGCAGACACCGTCCGTTGTCATTCAGCGTATTTCGCCCGCACACACCCAGCACCATGTTATCGACGCGACCTCCCTCCCTTGTGCCAGTGCGAGCGTTGGCATCCATCGTGACAGGTAGGTGCTCTTCTTTAGACACTTCAGCAACTGCTGTGCTGCTTATTCTGGCCCCAAAAAGGTATTTGTCACGGGACTGATTATGTGACTATCAGCCGGAGCGTACACACACGCAAAGGAAGTTCCGTTTGATCCCCCCGTTTGATACCCCCTTCGAGTTTAGTCGCATCTTCACAGGTCGAGCGCTGATGTACTCCACAGCGAGTCCATCCTTCTCGACATCCTGCAAAATCGACTTCTTGATGGCTAGCCCTCGTCCGTGTTGAGCCTTGTCGTCCGTACCACCTCCGCGAGCTCCACTGCAGTACACAGCAGTGAAACCCGCTGCTGTGAACCCATCCCGCCCATCCCGTCTCGTCTCCTGCAGTCCAACAATATCACACTGGCCTTGCCTGTAGACCTCCATGATATCCTCGGCATGGCCAAGACCGTTCTTGCCGTTAACGCCTAGAGTACAGACGTTGAATGCGCCTACGGTCAACACGCCCTCTCGAGTCTTCAATCTAGCGCCCCTTCGTGCCGCTCGATTATCTCGGCGCGTTTTTGGCCCCTCGTTCTCTCATTGCGAGCAGCGATCATCCGCCTAACGCTACGCCTGTTTTTAGTTATTGCCTCGCTTCCAACGTGTCCGGTGCAGCACTCCCGACCAGTCGTATCCGCCTCCATCCTGTCCTGAAGGTTGCTTACTCACGTGGGATCTCCTGCCATTTCCCGCTTTTCATACTACGGAGCCCACGCTTTCCGCGATGGAGCTCCATCGTCGCCGCAGGCTTGAAAGGCAGAGGGAAAGCTAGTCCACGGCTATTGGGGTGCAATTCCCGTCAGCGTGACCACGCCAGCGCACGACCATCAAAGCAGTACACAGACGAGGTCAGCGCCCCGCATGTGCCAGGTACCGGTACCAGGCACGAGGTCCCAGGGACCGATACCTTCCTCTGGTCGGATGGCACCAGTCACGAGGTACCAGATACCGGTATACCCTCCTCTGGTGGGATCGAGAAGGTACCACTGTTGTTGTCAAAGGGTCCTTTACATTTTCGCACATGACGGCACTCTACGTAGGTGCCTGGAAGAGCTTTCAAAGGAACAAGTCACGCAGCATAAACGGCGCCTTCTTGTTGTGCTTTTGAGCTGAGTCGCAAAAAAGTTCCGTGGGTCGGAAGCCTTTCGTGGTGCGATGCGTCAAGCCGCGACAACCCGTGCTAACTTCGCTGTTTCGAACCTACCAGGTATAACTTATCCTTTCCCGTGATGTCTATTATAGGCGAAAAAGAGAAGGGAAGCGAGAGAGTTCCGTGTGGAAAGCCAAAACCGAAAACAGCGAAACAGAGTGCGGAAGTGAAGAATGTACGAGAACATGTTGAAATTCGAATGCCCGATGATCTCATAAAATTATGAAATATGTGCCTGGTGATTCGTGACAACAAAACAACGAATATAAGTTGAAGAATGTACGAGTACATGTTGAAATTCGAACGCCCGACGATTTTATATATTTATGAAATGTGTGCCTGGTGATTTGTGACAACAAACAACAAATATAAGTAGATTTATGTACTATACAAGTGCCGTGTAGAGTTGGGGCTGTACCCTCTGCGAGTCACGGGTACGTGTGATGAAATATTCGTGGTCGATGAGTACGTGCTTGCTCTCGATAAATCTGTGAAAAAAAGCGGTTACGCACTCGCGAGTATTTCCGCCCTTTTTTCGTATGGATTTTAGGATTACATACTAAACCCCATATAAATGAAGTGTATGGGTTTTTGTATGCCCATTGTAATCATACAGCTTTCATAATGACTATACTAAAATGCCATACAGTTATCGGGCCCAGAATACCCGCGAGCACGGAAGTGCTACTCATACCCTCATACCCGCGACGAGATGACGAGTATTGGCAGAGTTTGTACTCGCAAAGTACCCGAGTATTTTGTAAAAGGGGTACGTACAACTCTTCAGCACACGACGGTGCATGCCGGCAACTGCCTTGCTATCGTGTGTTGCTGCTTTCCGTAATACTCTGTGGTGCGATGAAACAGCACCTGTCTATGTGATACACATAGTGTGGCTTGAACGGGGGGGGGTCATCGAGAAGGGCATGCAGTAAGCGAGAGACCGCATCTACTACTAGAAAAAATAAATAACACGCACGTACATGTAGAAAAAGCGGCCTAAAACCGATATTTTACTAGATTTTAGAGGAATTTTACAACCGCCGAAATCTACGACCGACTGAGATCTCCGAAAGGAAAGAAACTAGGACCGACGACCTTTTTTTTTAGCCAATGACACACATGTGGATGCCAGCAGCGCAGCGTACATCCAACAGCTGAAGTAAGATCCTGGAAACAGCAGTAGACCCGCACGGCGCAGCATCAGTAGCGGAAGTGGCAGTACGCAGAACATGCTACTGCTGCAGGACCTGGGACAGAAGCAAGAAACGTCACGGTCGGTGTCTGCACGAAACTTATTTTTCACCAAGGATTTCCGTCGGAAAGATAGGATAGTCGTAAAATCTGAAGGTCCGCTATGCGGACAATCGGAAACGAAAAAACGGTAAAAATTGAATTTTTGTTGGAATGAAAAAAAAACACTTGCAGCAGCAGCAGCAGCGCTAGCAGGAGGAGGAGTACTCGTGCAGCAGCAGGACTTACTTGCAGCAACGCTTGTAGCAGCAGCGCTTTCAGCAACAACAGCAGCACTTGCGAACAGCAGCAGCAGCAGCACTTGCAGGAACAGTGCAGTACGCCGCCGCGCTCCTGGCCTTCGCCGCTACGACGCCATGCTCAATGTTGAAGCTTGGTCGTTTCTGTGGAGCTGATACTTGACTGCTGGTCTGGTGGTGGTTGTGTACAGGATACCAAGTCGGTTCGTGGCAAGCGCTGACGCGAGGCCATGTCAGCATGGGCCATGCCAGCCGGTGAAGTTCTGCAAGAAGAGCTTGCTGCTGCTTGCTGCTTCTATGGCTCGCTGCTGCTGCTTTTTGCTGCTGCTTGTTGCTGCTGCTGGTGCTGCAGGTGCTGCTATTACACGAAGGTACATATACACAAGCGATACAGATGATATGCCCGCGCTGTCATTGTCTCAAGCAAGGCAAACTCTGATCTTGGCCACTCTCGGGGCAAGCTTGGCCGATCCAAACTGTCCGGATTTTTTCGCCGATCATATTGCAGCGATATCTCTCAAAGTTGGTTTCACTGTACCAAACTATGCTTCCCAAATATAATCAGGTTGGTCACATCTGTGCCAGTTAAGTTCGACTTGATGATCAGTCGTCGGTAACGGGAGAACAGATACAGTAGGCTCATTTCATAGAATAATTTATTTTTCGCAGACACCCTATTTGGAAGCAGAAAGCAGAAATACACCCGCACACCACATGAACAGGCAGCAGCCGTAGTCGCAGTAGTACGTACTGTAGTAGTACTACTTTGGTAGCAGCAGGTCGTGGTAGTAGCGACAGCGGTAGTAGCGTGCAGCAAGCTCCGCGGGGCCAATCAATCCCTCCCTCCCGCCCTCCCTCCCTCCCTCCCTCCCTCCCTTCGTCCAACGAACGCCCCGCCCCGCCTTGCTACTGCAGGCAAATCCGCAGACGCTCTCACGTCCTACAGGCGAGGCTACCAGCTGGTAGATAACTACCTCGTGCGCGTGCTTGCGGGAAGGTCGGCGTGGGACTCGCCCCCCGGCGGCGTCGGCAAGACGGAGTTCCAGGTTGGCCGTGTTTCTTGTTCCTTTCTACTCCCCTCTGTCGTTTTTGTCTTTTTCTTGTTTTGTTTTTGTTCTGACGGCGATGGTTGGCGGTCGGAACTACTGGTAACTGCGGCGCTTTGATGGGGTCGCTGTCGTCGTAGCAAGATGTGGCCGGGCCACGCTTGTGTTGTCGTTCGATACGTTTCTGTGCTGCCCGATGTTGTTGGCGGTGTTGGTGCAATTGGTGTAGGTGTCGGTGTCTATTGTGTCTATTGTGGTGCTGGTGTCAATAGGGGTGATGGGGGTTGGGGGTATTGCTGCTGTTTTTTCTGCTGTTTTTAGCTGTTTTTGGTTCTTTGGGTGTACCTGGTATACATACACCGATTGCTCGTGAAGCTACTGTGGGACAACTCCAGGCGCACGGCGCGATTGTGGAGACCTTGTCTCCTTGAAGCTGGTGGATAGGGGCGGTTTTGGGAGAGAGTGTCGGCGAGGGGTGAAAGGGGAATGTGAAGTATGCCTAGCGAGGTGGGATAACAACAAAGAAGGAGAGGGAGAGAGAGAGAGAAAGCATAGGCAAAGGGATAGAGGAATAGCAACTTCACACAAAATGTACAAGTGCGCCTGCTCAGGTTTTGGTGAAGTAACGGTTCCGCGCAAGAAACCCTGTGTAGGGCGAACTTGCCTGGGCCTGGTCTACATCTGGCATCCCGAAGGATGCGAGTAGAACCAGCCGAACCGGACTTAACGTCGAGTGTTGGCGAAGTGTGCTGACTTATCTCTCAGTGGCGACCTATGGTGTTTTCGCCTTTTCGCACCTTTTTTAAGGCGCTGCCGCTGAGACCTATCTGAGTTATGAGAGAGTGATAAATGCAAAAAAGAAAACGTTAGGTCTCTCCGCTGCTTACGCCGCTGAGCCGATTATTTGTTGCCATTTCTCTTCGCCTCGAGGCTGCGGGGAGGTTTGGGCTTCTTCCTCCACTGCCACCAATGCGCCGTGCAAAGCTTTTTTATATATGGGGCGGTCGCCGTTCCGGCCAAAACGCGAACTTCTCTCCGTATGTCGTGTGATACGAGTACTTCCTCACGTCGGACAACATAATCGATTCCCACTTTATGACCTAGAGGATGCCTCAGGGCAGGTAGGTTGCTGATCCGTGAGGTCTATAGCCCCTGCCGCCGGGTGGGAGCCGGATAGCCTGCATGATCCAACACCTGTTTCCTGGGTTGGATTTGTACTACACAGATCCTGCACAGCTTCTCCTACGGTGGGTTGGGATCTAGATGATATGTAGATGGTTTGTCTGTATATCGTGATCTGCACGACGTTTGTGCCTCGTTTTCTGCCTTCCTATATGTACACCTCAAAACGTTATCTTATCTTCTTGTCTCCATTCGCATGCTCGTTTTGTTTCGCGTCATCATCACTTCGGCGGCGGCGGTATCGATATCGTATGATATGTGACATCCGTGCCAACGCCCCCAATAGGCGGCGCGGGTCGCTCTGGGAAAATTCGAGGTGCTCGTGCGAGCGGACTGCCTTGCTGCCGACTTGCCTCTGCTCGCCCCATACCTAGCAAGGGAGGTCTCCGCTGCCGACATCGCAGACATGGCCAGGTGAACGCCCGCTCTGCACAGGCTGTAAGAGTGAGGCGTGTTGGAGGGGGTTGGGGGGGATGTCCTGCAAGAGCGCAACGGCGATGCGGTGCGGACAGCCCCGCATTGGTGTCGAGCCTCGCAGGCCCCTGTGTTTGTTAGGTCGGAACGGTTAAAGCGTGGTGTGCTTCTCCCTTTGCCCGAGACGAGCGTGACAGGCGTTTTTGTTGCGTGTTAGTGTTGGTGTCAAGGTAGTTACGGTTGTGACTGCTGTTGTCTAAATTCGTTGAGAAGAACCACCGCTGGAGAAAGGCACTCTGTGTCGTAACCATCTGGTGTTATTTTCGCGCAGCGCCTGCCGGCCCCCGTGTTCTCGACGCCGCCTCGTTGTTTTCGCGCTACGAACATGCTTTTGCCGCGGTACGGCTGCCAGTCAGCCAGCCAGCTGTTGCGGTGGACCATAGTAATCAGGACACCATCATGAATACAAAAGGCCTATATATTCCAGTATTTCCACTCAGCTTTTTTGTCTTGATTACTGTGTTCCCCTACTTAGTGGCTGGCTTGATAGCGGCGTAGCGTTACGGTGTCACGTGTGGTGAAGACGCAATCGGCCAGCTGGTGAGCTTTGGTTGCCACCTTCCTCATTTCGCATCTCGGCGAAAAATTGTCCCGCGCTCTTGCCTTCTGTTTGCTCAGTCAGACGCAGGATTTGTTGGAGACGAAGGCATCTTTCCTGCCTCTGGGAACTGATGGTATGCAGCTCCTGCGGAGAAACCGATGGGACTTGCAGGTTAGCCATCCTGTGGTCTGTTGTGGTGTACCGTGATTCTACTGTATGTGATATGGCAAGCTAATGTATTTCTACTAACAGACGTGAGCTCGGTCGGCCCTAGCCGGGCTATCGTCGGGCCGTAGCCCGGCGATAGCCCGGCGATAGCCCGGCGAATAAGCCGCCAAACCTTGTTTCGTTGCTCGTAAGAAAAAGCTTAGGGACGCCCTCAGATATTGTATCCCACCAGCCGCGTGCCTCTCGAGCTTCCCCAAGCTCTTGCGTGACTGAAGAATCGTACCGTCTCTATGTCAACCTCTGCATGAGTGCCCGACCTATTTCTTGCCTGTCTTTTCCACGTCGATAAGCGTGGCCCAACGAGCGTCTGAGTGCGACCGGTCGGCAACTTTGCCGTCGCGCCAGAGAGATGACTCCCACGCCCGTGGTAACCGTCCGAAAATGTCGGTCCACAGCTCGGGCGTTGTTGTAACCGCCCCCTGCCTGCCCCGACCGGGGCAACGTGGCGCATTTCCTGCAGCGTTCCTCGGTAGACTCGGGTGGTAAATTGTAAGTCCCCCGTCGCCTCAGAGAGTAGGAGACCCTCGCTGAGACACCACGCGTTGAGAAACCTTCGAATTGCCCCTATTATGTCGTTCCCTCTGACGCTTCCTGGGAAACACTCTTTGCGCGTTTGGTTTGTACGCAGCTGTGGGATTTCGCACAAGGGCTGGTGTCGTCGAGGAGCACAAGCGTCGAGGGCTACCTGTGTGGTTCTTCTAGCGTCGTCCGCAGTCAGGTATAGGCGCTTCGAAAGTGGTCGGCGACGGTAATATCAACTGTGCAAAGACGACAAAAACACAAGCAGCAGCAGCGGGAGTAGGGTTGAAGCTTTACCAGGCATGTAGCAGAAGTAGCGGTAGTGGTAGCAGCAGTAGCAGCGGTAGAAATGGCAGCAGCGGCAGCAGCAACAACAATCGAAGTAGCACCAGCAGCTTCGGTAGTAGCAGCAGCACCAGAAGCAGCACCATCGGTAGAAGCAGCCCCAGTATGCCAAGCATACGGCGGCAGCGGCAGCAGCAGCGGTAGAATCATCGGCAGTATGCCAAATACCTGGTAGACGGCCACAGTAGCAGCAGTAGCGGCCGAAGCAGTGCGTACAAGCTAGATCCTCAACGTCGCCGTCGTGCGTCGGGCCAAGCAGCGATGGGTTCGTACGTCATGCAGATTGTGCTCTACAGGGAGGCAGCATCATGTTGAGGTCCTTTGCGCCCGCCACGGCTGTGTCGGATGCGCATGGTCTGGGCCCGCTTGCGCGGTTACGCGGCGGTTCGCGGCAGTCGGTTCAACCGTACCGGCATAAGTATATACATGCTCCGTATATATCCCTCTGGGCGGAGATCATACGAACTGTATGGACACTAGTATCAAGACCAAGCCGTCCTTGTCTTCACGCTCAGAATGGTACGCGCTTCGGGGATGTGGGGCATGCCACAGCTGTGCGTTACGGTAGCCCTTATATTGATAGTGCCGCACTGTACAGAAAAGTACATCTCAATCCGAATCCCAAAAATACAGATTTCCCCCCGCATCGGTAGTGCAGTCCCGAAGAGGTCAACAGCGCAATTTGGGGGGCGGAGTGAGAAAAATAGCCGCTCACCGCTCTCGGGAGTCATCCATGTCTCAGGACCCGGCCTTTCCCACAGCTGTCGGCCAGGGACCGATGGGTTTGGCCGACCAGGGAGTGAGATGAACCAAGACGGCAAGACGCCTGGAACATGTACTTTGGATACGTACTGGTGCGTACCTGGTATAGCGGGAATGATCCCATGTTTCCGTTCCACCAGACGCCGGAGCTATCCTCTAGACGAGAGAGCCTCTTGCGCGCGTCTCACGCGCCTGCTCACTCACGAGGCAGTCGATTGGCGCCGTGCTAGCTGTCAACCCATTGGCGTCGGAAACCTTTTTGGCTACAATACTACTCGGCGCTAACTTTGGCCGCGGCGGCCGTAGCGTGCCTCATGTTCTGATCGCGTTCGCGTCCTCCGTAAAGGGTACCTCGCACCCTCTCGGCTGCTGCAACGCGCCTATATGGCGTTTCCTTGAGATCGGACCACCTCTCGATCCGCCGCTGGAGGAGAGTGCGGCCCAGTCACACGGTGCGTGTGCTGGGGGGGGTGCACGACGAGGCGCTCGCTCTGTGTTTTATTAATAGTTTTCACTTGTAGGATTGTGTTCGGTCGACACCGTGGTGCTTCTCGGCCGCGGTTGCGTATCGCCAATTGATAATAGCGCCATAACGCGCCGCCACACGCATGGTCGAACGGGACTTCGGTTGCGAAGCGTGCCTCCATATTGTTGTACAGGGTTTCGGAACGAAGGGGGTACGCCATTTATTCCTATATAGTATGGTATAGTTTCGTTTCTTGCTCTGCGATGATTTGGTTCCCTTTACAGTTCATGTCGGCCTTCAACTCGAAGCTCGAAGCTGTGTTGTTTTGCACTCCTCTCGCGTTTTTCATTCGGGTCAGAAAAGCCGCATGCTATTCATAGTACATGAAACCGTTCGTTTGTTTGCGTTGGGTGTTTTTCGTTCCTGGTGTTGGTCGGCAGAGGATGCCCGGAGAAGGAAGGCGCGCCGTGGTGTACAACTCCCCTTCGTTCCACCTCACGGGGGTCGCCATGTTCTCGTGTGCGCTCATGTCGCTTGGGTTCGACGTTACGGCTGTCATCAAGGTACATCTCCAACGGAGCAACGCAACGCGAGCGCCGGTGTTTAGAAGTGCTCCCACGCACTAGCAGCGATTGGCGCTGTCCATGTGTACTCGGGCTCGTATTTCCCCGCTTCCGATACAAGTTTTGTCTGTGCTCGATTAGGGTTTTCGGGGTTGTCCTTCATGGGCTCGTTTCAATGGTTCAGCCGGCGCGCTGCGTTGGCACCATCTCCGTTGCTTTCCGTGCGTACCCTCCACGTAATCGACCAGGGTGATAACCCCGGACGTCCCTCCTGTGGCTCGTGGCTTGTCGTGTTGGACGGGAGCATGATCACCACGCTTCCTGTGTTCCACGCGCATCTAGTGCATTAGATAGATATTTATCCCGATTCGCCTCATTTTTGAATTGTGGGCTGTCTGCCTGCCTGCCTGCCTGCCTCACCCAGCCCCCCTTTCAACTTTCCCAAACGCCTTGCTTCTTTGGAAACCCTTTTCAGGATCCTGGCGCGGGCTTCGAGGACCTGCTCCCCTGCCCCCACAAGGTGGTGACGCTCAACAGCAATTACATACCAGATATCCCCGGCGAGATCCTTAACGCCGAGGTATCTGCCGCCCTAGGACTCCCCCCCTTTTCGCCACACGAAGAAGGTTTTGTCGAGAAGGAGGGGGAGGGGGAGGGGGGAACGTGGAGAGGTCTTTTACCCCGACGGTTAGAAGAGGAGGGGGAGGAGGAGAGAGGGCCGATGTTGACTCTGTCGGAAACTTCGACCGGGGGCGAGGTTGGGGAGGGAGGGGCGGCGGCGACAGAGGCATCAGTGGTAGAAAGAAATGAAGGAGGCAAGGGCCCGTTTGATCTGTCCGTACTTTGCACCGCCGTGTCCGACCTCAACCATCTGATGAAGTCGACGTACCCTGTGGACTCGAGGCTGGTGGACGCCCTAATGTGGAACGTGGATGTGAGAAGAGCCTGTGCAAGCAATTTCAGATCGGTAGTGGCTTCGACGCTCCCGTTCGATGGCGCTCCGACTAAGCCTGCACTTTCCTTTCAACACGCAAAGTCTAATACTGTTGGCTCTCTGGGCTCGTTCCTGCTGTACCCGCATGCATCCGTCCTACAATTAGCAGAAAGCGATTTTTTTCTTGTACATATTTTTTCGTTTTCTCGAGCCAGCCTGACCGGTGCCGTCCCCTCCATCTCAAACGCTCGAATCAAGGGCTGCGAGTTGGCTGGTATTCACGGCTGATTAGTACCTTGGTATAGCTGGACGGCGAATTACGCCAACTAATTTACGCGTTGGGTATATCACGATATATCTCAAGATAGATCATCTACAGATCATCTAGGTCCTAACCTGTCGTTATGACATGTTGTACGGGATCTGCACAGTACAGACCCAACCCAAGAGGCATGTTCTAGATCGTGCGAGTTACACCGCTCCCACCCGGCGACATGAACTAGATCATACAGATCAGGAGTACATCTACCCTACGTGAAGTATCTAAAATCGTCATCCTGAAGTGGGAATCGATTTATCCTGTCCGGGATGTAGGTGTCAACATTGAGCACATGTGACGTCGAGTCGAGCCACCCAAAACGCGCCGGTCGAATCCAACGACGCAGAAGAACGCCGCACGTTGATACGCACTTGAACGTTTTAGTGCCTGTGTTGAGCTCGTACCCGGCCAACAAATAAATAGTCGACAAGTCACAGCCCTACCGGAAAAAAACCCCTCACAACAGCACCAGAAGCAGCAGCAGCAGCAGCAGCAGCGCAGCATGCCACCGCACCGCCTAAATCGCAATATGCGTCGACCACGCCGACCCAGGGGTCTATCTGGAACGTGCACAGCGTGGAGGCGGCGTTTCGGCACGGGTCCAGGATGCCGGCCTCTGTCAACGATTTCGCGAGACGGGTGCCTTCCGCGGCCGCGGACGGCAGGACTCCGCCCCCCTCCTTCCTCACGCTCTACGGAGAGCACGTCAAGCAGTGAGTTTTTTGTTTGTTTGTTTTTTCCCGCGCTGCCCTGTGCAGCACGCCTTGGGGCTTTGGTCCATCTTGCCCAGCTCACCCCCATGTTTATTGTCCCCATTATGGGCCAGTTACATGGTTTTTTATTGCCACCCACGTGTGTTCGCCGGGGGAGGTGTGTCCTCCTTTTGGTGATCTTATTTTCTCGTGTTGAATAGGTTTTTCCCGTCGAAACGTTTCATCTTCCTTTCCATGGGGTCAAGGGCTTTGAATGAACCGCCATTTTTTTCGTCATGTCAACGAGAGGAAGCGATTGCCTCGCTTCGCTGGTGTGCGCTGATGGCTATTGAGGGTTTGCCCCGGCGCGCCAACAAACGCACCATCCCATTCATATAAATATATGATTGGTTCACTCCTCGCGTAACCCTCTTGGGACCGCAGTCCCAATTTGGAGACAAACTGCCTGAAATTTGAGTGGAATGTCCCCAAAAGGGGACTGCACTACTGAAAGGGTGAATTTCGTTTCTCTCACACCCTACTTCCGATATACCGTGCAGTAGTATGGCCGTCAGGTAGAGCATGGGTGCAAACATGACCTGCTGTAGTACTGCAGTAATGCTCGTTTCCATCCACGTTTCCGCGGACACCGCATTTTTGGTGGAATGTGGGAGCAAACGCTGCAGCTGTTTTGAAGGCACACCCAGTGTGTTATAGGGGGGGTGTTATCTTATCAACCAGTGTGTTAACTACTGTAGTCAGGCACGGGCACGGGAACGTATGGCTGCAAGACCTTGCCGCTTCTACCGCAAATACCTGGTTCCTCTGCTGCAAAACCTTTGGTTCGTCTGCGCGGCCGCTCGCACCGATGTCGCACGAACACCTCGGTGCATCCGCTTCCAGGTGGGAGCACTGGTCAGAAGAGGCTTACGAGGGGTGGGGATGGGGTGGTGAAGGCGTCGTTGCCAACGATGGTCGGGCATCGGCATCAACGTCAGCGGTGGCGGGAGACGTTGGGAGGGGTAACTCCACCTTCGGAGGCATGTTTCGTCGTCCAGGGGTTGTGTTCCCTATCCACCCCACGGGTCACATGAGACTCCCGCGCCCGAAGCTGCCGTTCAAGCAAGACGGCACCGGGGGGGACGAAGGACGCGTGACATTTGTAGTGCAGGTGAGAGCCCTGTCTGTGACGCGTTTTTTTCCCCCAAGGGTGTGTCCGGCAGGGTACGCGCCAAAGTATGCTGTTTTTCTTCCTCTGTAAATACTTTGCCCAGGTATTTCCTCGGTAAGTACTTTACCGAAGCATTTTCTCCGTGAATAGCGTACCGAAGTCGGTGGTAAAGCTCGATGCAGCCTCAGTCAATTCCCTACCCAACACTCCGGCATGGTCCGCTACGGCCTCCTAGGTACCGGCTGCTGACATTTTGGCAAGTTTGGTACACCCACCAAAAATACCCCGGCTCCCGGCACACCCTGCCGAGGACACCCTTGCTGTCGTTTTGATGTCGTTGGTTGATGACCCGCTACGCCTTTTGTCCGTGTTCCTGCCCCGTTCTAATTTGCTCTCGTCTTGTTGGTGTCGAAACTGCTTCCTTACGTAGGCTTTTGGTGGAGTTGGAGCATTCGTGTGAAAAGCGAGCGCTTGTGCTGTGGGTGCCTGTGGGTGCCAACCCCGGAGTTTTCGTTGCATCCGAAAGTTTTGTAGCGTCCATGTGTCCGGGAAGCACAGGTGAATGTGTGACCGAAGAGCTCGCCGTTCTGCTGTGCTTGTCGCCGGCGTTCCGTTAGATTTGCGCATGTGGGGCTACTGTTTACCATACACTGCATCAGGCGATGGTGTTTGCGTGCTTTTATCGTGGAAGGGGTATGTAGACGTGGAAATCAATAGGTTGCCGTTTCTGACTGGTGCTTCCTGTGCTTCTGGTGCCGATTGATCCCTCCCTCTTTCCTATTTTCCGCGTGCAGGGGAACATGCAGAGCTACCGCCGTGACTACAAGCTACTGACTAGCTGCCTGGAGGCCATGTGCCAGTCTGGTGAGAAAAAGGGGCCAGTGCTGCGTGGTGACGGACCGCCCTTCTTTTTTGGTTTTCATATTCCCCCCCCCCCCCCTCCGCTACCCCGCAT
>JBBMHQ010064365.1:0-14184 GCA_037834295.1 Postelsia palmaeformis
ATATATATATATAATAATAATATATATATAAACATATACTCCGTATATACATAATAAAAAAATATTTAAACATATATATATATATACTGAGTATATACATAATAATAATAATATATATATATAAACATATACCCTGGTATATATAATATATATAATAATAATATATATATATATATATATATATATGCGTGTGCGAGGTTATGACACCCATTCAATCTTGTCAACAGGTCAAGCCTTCTGCTACTGGAAAAACGACCCACACACAAATTCCCGGTACATCACCACTCGAATCATGGGTGGGCTTCAACGGTAAAAATGTTGGATCTCAACGCTCACCTCGTGTACGGGAAGGTCGGCGTTGTCCCACTCGACAGCATCGCAGCCCCTCGCAGCCATGATGTCCAGGCGTTCAAGCATGACAGGCGCGATGACATCCAGACGCCGCAGATCGAGCCACTGCTCGTCTGCAAACTATGTATCGGTTTATCATCCACGAGAAGGGGTAAAGCTTGAGTGGAAAGTCTGGCTGCGTTTTTTATATACGTCTGAAAAAATTGCGGTGGAGGGGAAGGTTTTATTGCTCAGCTCGATCAAACAACGTGGTAACTTTACCGGTACTCACGTATGGTAAGCCCGACCAAGGTGATGTTCGGACCCGTGGGAAGGGCTATGGTGGTTCGATCGGTAGTGCTTTGGCGCTGGGCGTTGGTGCCGTTGTTTTGAGAATGTGTGTAAGTTTTTCTCGTCTATAAACGCTACATTCCCTCGGACAAACAGATGCATGCAATGTGGGCGAGAGAGAGGGGGGGGCGACTGGATAGTGGGGTACCGAGCCAGGCACGGAATTGGCTCAGACGACTTGGAGCTACGAAAGCCTGTGAACGAGAGACTTCAACCCCTTGTGTGGTACAGACCGAAGAAAGCCACATCGCTGAAGAAAAGGGGGTACTTAGGCTGGGATAGTTTACTAATAGGTGCTTCTGACACGTGTAGATAACACCCATCGAGCAATGCGCGGAATTAACAACTGAACGTGCGATGCTTGAGTCAAAAGTAGTCTCACCGTGTCGCCTACGCCGAAAGAAACCTGACCGGCCGAGGTCATTCGTAGAGCAGTCCCCAGTTTCCAGCCAGGCGTGATTTTAGTAATTAAGCAGACAGAGCCCAGCACCGTGCAGCAGAACATCAGACCATCAAACGTGGGCAGGCGTGATAACGTTACTGTAGTATATTGTCGGGTCCCGCGAAGTGAGCTGCTCGTGAAGCATACACCCATTTTTCGCACAGCGCATCCCACATCCCGCGACGAAAACCAAATAAGACATGCATCGATACGACTGCAGCTCCCCAACTGAAATAACTGCTCGATTTTGTCGACGTTTGTTCGACCCGTGTTACGATTTTGTTCCCTAGGTTTACTTCTTTCGGGAAGGTTATGAGTGATCAATGTTGAAGATCATGCTGCACATTGTCGGATGGCAAAAGAAATGACAATAATGGAAGGAGGTAACACGTCCTAGTAATACAGTTTTTTGCTAAAGCCGCTTCTGGCTGGCAGGGGTGGGATTCCTCAACCACCGCAACTGAGAGAGGTGAAGGTACTACTACGAATGAATACTATTTCGGGGGACCATAGTAAATAGGACCAAATATTGTTGGTAAAAATAGTGAAATATGTAGGTTTTTTGTGTATCGTAGGTCCTATTTACTGTGGTCCCCCGCAATAGGGATGTTAGTATAGATATCATACCGCTGAACAGAGTACTGCAGCATGGGACAGACCCGACTTCTGGTGCAGGTTGAACGATAGGAGCCATTGTGATCCCTCACAGGATATCAATGACACGAAATTTCTCGATATCGACGATGACCGAGGGGTTGAGCGCCCATTTGTTGCTCACGCTTAGGCTTTGGAGGGTATACCCTAATAATACTTTAGAGCTCCCAAATAAAGGAACCTAAAAACAAATGCCATTGAGGGGCCTACAAAGACAAGTACCAAATGCATGGTACCTTGAGGGTAGGTCATACCCCTATCCGAACAACGCCTCTTACCCTACCCTTAGCCTATCGTGGACCATTGACGCATGTATATTGCGATAGGGGGCAGCGCTTTTCGTCAAGACACATTTCTGACTCAACTGGCTTCTTAACCCAATTTTTGTTGAAATACCATCATTGCGGGAATTAAAGATGTTTAACGCTATCACTCGTGTGATATATATGCCTATAAATAGGTCAATCTCACCGAGATCGGGCGCACTTACATCCCGTTCTCTCAAAAATCAAAGTCTTGCACGTTGTTAAGATCTCCTCACGTATGAGATGGAGCCTCAGTTTTTTTCAGGTGCGCCTTTTCCGTAGGACGAATCCATTTACCACCTCGAGAAATACACCGGGTGGGAGTGACGCTTTTCGGCCGAGAAACAATCTGACTGACCGGGCTCCGGCTGACACACGTGCTGGGGTACAGGTGCACATCATATTATTTCTGGGGTTCCTGACTTGAGAAGGGGCTCTACGCTATTAGTATTCCACTACAGTAACTGCAGTGAAGGGTGACCCAATAACTGATTTCGAGAACGAAAACAAAAATTGAAAGCGTAACCCAATGAAAAAAACCCGCAAAAAAAACTTACTGGTAGGTGTTCCGTAAACATATTACCGCTGAAAAACAAGAACGGCTTTCCCCGACGGCTTTGTTGGGTTCAGGGGCTCCGTCGTTCAAAAACGTATATTTGTTTGAGCCACATTGTATGCCCCCATCGTTGCGCGCGTCTCCTTATAACCCGATATCGCTGGAATGTCACAAGTAACAGAGGCATTCTACGATAGAGCGCGGTACACTTTTTTTTGGGAGGGTCCTCACTTAAAAAGCTCCATACCTGACCCGAAAACTTACTTCAGCGCAGTAAATCAAGTTGCCTCCCGATCAATCACCCCATCCATGCCTCAAGTATACACTCACTTACGTGATTTTTCGAGACACCCTTGGCATTCCAACGATTTCGAAAAGGAGCTCCGTCATTCCGAAATCAGTTTAGCGGAATGCGCTACCTCTATCATCGTACAGCGCGTCAATATTAATAATAGGCGAATATATTCGTCTGTTACCAGGAAGGCAGAAAGCGGCAGCAGCAGCAGCGGGACTCACAATCCCGCCTTTGGCGATGGCGGGGAAGAGGTTGACGTCCTCGCGGAAGTCCTCCGACGTGCCAGCGCTAACGTAGCACATTACCTCCGAAAACAAACCAAACACGCGCGCGAGTGAAGGATAAGCGCGTTCTCCCGTGTGCATTGCCCGGGAGTCGAACGAGTTGGTCACAAGCGCGAGCAGGCGGAGGGAAACGCAAACCCAGCAAAGCGTGATCAACCCGACTGCTGATAACCGCGTACGTCTAGCTGAACCGGCGTCAGCCTAACCCTGTGCCATTCGTATATCCAACAATATATTTTAGTGGAGAGGGCTTGTGACATGTCCTATGCGCCCGCACACGGCGGTAGCACCACCGCCAAAAAGCAACACACGGTACAGGCATATAATTATGAAGAAATACACCTGAAGAGCGTGATGGATGCAACATGATCGATTCGACGCTTGCACAGGGGCATACCTTCTTTCCCTTGCTCTGAAGGTCGGCGATAACGCTTGAGGGGTAGGAGTAGTCGATATCGTAGAGTTCAACGTTGTACAAACTCCCCGCTCCATTCGAGCCGGGGATAGGCGCGCCTGTTCAACGTCAAAGGCGCATTATTACAGTAGTTGGGACAGGAGGGGGGCGTACTCGCTATCACAGTAGTTGGGGGAGGGGGCGCGACGAGATTTCGACAAATCAAATTATTGATTTTCTGAGCGTTACATACACTGCAAATGTGCTCTGTATTCCGTGAACGTCAGCAGGTTTACTGCTGTACACCCCTTCGACGCAGTCTGCGTTTGAGTGTTTGCATTCGACTTCGACAAGTCGGGCTACAGCATGAAGAACCGCAAGCAGCGGTCGCGGGAAGCGTCTATGATCTTAGGGTGCACCTCCAGCACCTAGCGCGGCATAGGCACGACTATCCCATCGTCGTAAGCCAAGAAAAAGGATTACAAACAGCATCCAGCAGTTCACGCATGGGCATTGATTCGCATGTGGGCAAGGTTATGTTATGACGTAGGCTGGAAAAAAGTGTTTGCGCGGGATACAACTTTTTTTAACCTCATACCGGGTACTTCGAAGTATACCTACGACAAGCCGTTGATATGTTCGTAGGCAGAGCGCCGTGAGTGTACTTACCATCGATCTGCCACTCCCAGGTAGTACCAAGGGCGGGCTGGTACCAGGAAGTTACCGGGGCGGGCACAGAGAAGTCTCCGATAGCGCGATCACAGCCGGGGCCCGTCCACATCCCGTTGCACGCACAGGTTCCAGTCAAAGTGTTGCACTTGGCCCTGTTTCGCGAACAGAGATTGGATAGAGGAGCCAGAGTGAGAGGATGCGGTTAGAAAAACGAACCCACGGGTTTTTTTTTGTCTATTGAGGCACTTGCCATACGCTTCGCACTGCATCTGGGTGTCGTGTGGAAAACGTTCTTCGGTAACGTTCCTCGATGTGCGAGCCATGACAAGTGGCTCCTTTGAGGCGGACGCACGCACGATTGGTTGAAACGAAGCCTGCCCTGTGAACGACCGAACATATAAATATGTGTAATTATTAAGAGCAGCTTCAAAACCAGCGCACCGTCGGACAGGGACATATCGAAATCTGGGCAGACGGTAGGATACCCTACTTTTGGCCTGCTCGACCTAGGTCAGGAGAGTGGTGCACAGCAATTTGTCTGTTGGCATACCCCTCGAATTTTCTTGAAACAATTCGCAAATAATGGCTAAATCATCGATTTAGTCGTCTTCACCCGTTGCTGCATGTCGGGCAGGTCTTGGTGCCGGACACCTGGATGCGCTGGATCATGAGTCGAGAAGCGCAGTTCTCCGAGGCGATCGCAAACTGGTTGCCGTTGTACCGGACGATGGGGATTATCCCGCAGCCTGTTTCAGAATCACCCTGACACGTCGATCGTATTGCGGGACGGCAGGCGTCGTCTTAGCGCCCCCAAAAGGAGCTGCTATAGTGATGAGCCACGCACAATCGTTGGACGTAACCCCACTCTTGACCCATGTCACATCACATCACATAGTAGTATGGTATGTTCCACCACCTCATGCACTCGGTGAGACTTGAACCCACTAAAATTGATCTTGATGGGCGCAACATGCCAGAACACTGCGGGCACAACATGCCTTTCTCTCTCACGGCATGGCAAGTTACATGGCTGGTGTGCACCTGCAGACCGTTCTCGGTGCTGACGGCGTTTCCTTCCTCGAAGACCAGGCACCCCGTGTCAAACTTCACCAGGCTCACCGTCACCAACCTCTGTAACGCAGCGGGAAGGCATGCGGGTCAGCCATATGTCCTTGACGTCACCGCTGTGCTTTGGTGAAAACATCCAACCGCAACACTCGAGAGACTGAAATGACACGAGGTTTATAGGTTTGGGTCGCAGCAATACCGGGAGTAGTCGCTCACCAAGGCAATGTTGGCGTCCCAATCAGCGAGACGCCAGCCAGCAGGCACGCGAGTAGGCAAAGAGGTACACGAACCATCTAGATAGTCGCCATCCAGCGCCAAAGCGTTGTCGATGGTGGCATAGTCCTCGCTGCGCCGCGAATTCGTCGGGATTTCGACGCAGGGACGACATGATGCTGTTGTATACCAAATTGGGCACTCATGGCTTGGCATAGGATAGTTTTATCCGCTGCTTGTAGAACATGCCGCCAATGTCTAAGCAGATTGTAGTGGTTAACCATCCTAGTAAATGCATTCGTATGTGTTTGATGGTAGTCAAACAACCCACGTTGATGCGGCAAGAGAAAAACCCTGGGATTACGGCGGTCGACGCAACAGAGTCTGGCATCCGTCACGTGCGCGGCAGGGTAAATCAACCCGCATATTTATTTTCCCGCGCCTGCGCAAGAAATATGGGAACTGCAGGAAGGAGAATCAACGTGCGCATATGTTGCCAAGATGCCTCGATGGAGCCAAACTGCCTGTATGTTGCTGTTGGGTATGCGCCAGTATTGAAGAGCTCACCCGTCAAGGGTCGTGAAGTTGGTGATGGCGTCTCCGGCGCAGTCTCCAACAAGCGCGTCTTCGAAGGGGTAGGAGCAGATGCCGTCCCCAGTGATAGCCGCACACTCTCCGCAGTCGCGGGGACAATTCTTGATGTTGGTTGCACACAGACAGCCAAGGGGGGGAGGGTGACGGAGAGCGGCACGTTTCGGTACCAATCTCACCGTCTTACAGCGTTGACCCGGGACAGCCTCCCATATAGCTCTGCGAAAACCTTCTGAATGAAGCGGTTTAGCTCATGCCAACGACGAACATAATATCCTTGAGTCCACAACTTGTGCTTCGGTGTGGTTACGAATATAATATTAATATTAGACGGGTTCAACGATAGAGGTAACACGTTTCCGCTGAACGGTTTTCTGAATGACGGGGATCCTTAAACCAAAATCGTCGGAATGCAAGTCTTGCTTCGAAAAATGTTTTTTTTCGTAAAGTTGGGCCATGCGATAATTCATCGGGATGAAATTTCATTCTTGCTGAAGTCAGTTTCCGGGTGAGGTATGGAGCTCCTCGAGTGAGGAGCCTCAGAAAAATTAGGCTGAACCCCTATCGTAGAACGCCTCATGATGGCGATCTTCCCCAGTTTTTGAAGGAGGGAAACTCACGGTGCAGGTGTCGGCGCCGCTGCAGATCCCGTCACCGCAGACCGCGTCGCAAACCCCGCCTCTCATGAAGCATGACCCCGTCTGGATCCGATTGGAGAGGGGTACAGTATATACAGAAGACACGCCCGTAGGGAGCGAAGGAGGGTGTGAGGTAAACGCGTATCTGCCTTCTGGGGGCGGCCCCTTATCGTTTTCGAGGCGTCTCGCTTGCGCAGCCCTCTCTGTCTCACCCAAACCCTGATGAAGCGTAAAGTCAAGGTGGTGGGTAACCCCACGGTCTACAGCAGGCATCCAACGAATGATATTGCATAATAACATAAAGTGGGAATCTAATAATATTAAGGAGCCCCGTCAGACGGAAAAGAGTCAGGCCAAAAAAATGCTATCTCAAATCAAGACCCCTGTCGAAGCACGAGTCCGAGGCGGACGCTTGAGGAGGGGTAGAGGCAGTGCCGCATACCAATAGACCGGGGGGTGCGGGGTGAAGGCCGCCTTTCGTATGTACTCAGTACGGGGGAATCGTTTGCGGCGCAATCGGACAACGCTTCGGGCCAACAGTGTTCTACATCTATATATATTGCATTCGGGAAGATACCTCCCACCCCGCCGCAGAAAGAAACACCAGTGGTGTCAATAATCGGCGATTATACCCCGTAAACTGTTCAGAGTCAAGAAGGTGTTAAATACGACGGCTATGAGCTACACATGCGAGCGTATAGAAGAGCTTGCGCAAAAGTACAAAAGACGAAGTGTATACTCGTGGGTGCGGTGGTATATCGTATGGCCTCATAGTATCCCGCGGGAGATATATCGAGGTATTTCCAAAGCAGTTGGACTTTGTTGTGATTCGGTATCAATGATTTCGCGGGTTCTTTTTACATATACTCTATAGTTATAGATCGCGGCCGGCTTTCGCCTTACCTGTAGACTGCATAATATCAGCCCCTGATTTGGTGGAACTCACACTGTCCCGTATTCGGAATAGTGACGTATCAACTCGTAAGTTGTTTTTATTGCTCGTTTGGTTCATGTAGACCTCCAGACAATATGACTTCGAAAAGAAAGAGAGGGCGACACGACTTACAACGGCGGAAAAGACGTCAAGGTTCGAGGAGGGAGAAGCGCAGTCCACAGGGCAGCTGTACTCGTCTTCGAACCTGGCAGCATGGCAGCAAATTTGCAAACGTATGGATAGTTGAGTTATCACTAGCGTAAACAGCCGCGACGGATGCACACGCAGTCCACAGGCGGGAGGGGGGCTGAATATATCCCCCTTCGAAGCCGTGAACACTGCAAAGCTTGGCGTGTGATTCTTTGAGCGTACAAGCGCCGCGACAAGCAATCGTGCATAGATAGGGAGGATAGGAATGTTATGGTGAATGCGTCACCCACCCTATGATATAGCGCACGGCCGTCTGGCACGTTTCGGGGGGGTTGACTTCACGGTTTGGACTTGAAATATTCAAGACACATGCCATGGCCATGTGGATCGGATTTCCTCCAGCTGTCGTCGATAGTGTTGCGTTATTAATGGTGGGGCAAACGAAGCGGTACCACATCTTACAACTACACTGTACTACTCGTATATTCTGCAGAATAGTTTAGGGCACAACATGAAGAGTTTCTACGAAAAAACTTTATGCTTTAAGCCATTTTACAAGGTTTCGTTCTTTGTTTTTCCCACCACACATTCGTATACGTTGCGAGAGCGCCCGGGGCATCATGGTAACGCATAGTATAGCCTCCGAGCTGCGTGGGCTGTTTTCCTCCATCGCAGCAGGGGGCGCTTGAAAAAGAGAGGTAATGGTCCGCCGAAATACGTGTGTATAGCGTCCAAACCCGGGAACCGTTTCAGTCTACTGCGGTGGCTCCCCGAGCCCCACCCTACCTTATGAGCATAATGTAGTCAGTGCTGATCCGGACGGCCCGAATACTTTTTCACAGAGAGGGGCGGCATATTAAATAGGACCTACGGTATAGACAAACACCTATACATTTCGCTATTTTTACTATCAATATTTGGTTCTATTTACAGGCCCTACAGCACCGTCGCGTTCTATACATACAACAAGTCGTCGCGTACGACGAAATATATTGACACACGGCACGTGTTTACAGTGTTCTAGTACTCTGTATATATGGACCCACTCTATCCCGAAATTTAATAACCATTTTCATACTAAAACTCAACACAAACTTTAATCACATTTCGGCGTCTAAACAAATATGATGACTCATCCGCCGGGGAGGGGAAAAAAATACGACCAAAAATAACAACATAGTGTTATAAGAATAGGACGTGATAAGAAGGAAGGAGCAAGGAAAGCAAATGGAGTAGGAAAGCCGAAAGTTGGCATAAAAGGGAGGTAGACTTGGCGCGTGTGGGTTTCGTTTTGTTCCCGAGGTTTTCTCCTTTCGGAAAAATTGTGAGTGATCAATGTTGAAGATCATGTTGCACATTGCCGGATGGCAAGATAAAACAATAATAAACTTTATGCATAGGTTTCCTTTGTTTGAGTGGTGTTTTGCTTTCGGGAATGTTATGAGTGATCAACGTTGAAGCTCATGCTACACATTGTCGGATGGCAAAAATAATAATAATAATAAACAAATCCCACTTTCTTCGATCTCGCTGCGTCCGATTTTTCTTACCAGTTGTTGTGGTAGTTGTTCGTGTCACCGTTTTCACAGACGCCGTTACCGCAGACAGAGAGCTTGTGCGTGCAGTCCTGGTTGCAGTTGTCCCTCGTCTCCGCTGTGAGTATATACGCACAGAACGCAAGGAAGGGGCGGCATCTTCGTGCGGGATTCCGGTGAAAAATGTGTCCTTTGTGGTCCGGGGGCGTCGGTCCGACTGGATTCACATTAATTACTCTTGGAATGAACACCGCAGTTTTTATTTCTGCGGTTGACGTAAACATAGATCCTATTCCAAGATAATACCCGTGAGCTACAAACAATGTGCTCTATCTACTCGAAGAACAGGCTGAGATTGACACACGAGGGCGCCGAGGCGTCCAAAACGGGACCCTCGGGCATCGCCAGACACACAGCAATCACGCATACGGCTGAAGCACGGTGAGACGATCCATGGATGCTATACACCAGTAGAAGCTAGACGAGCCCGCTCGAACGCCACGACGAAAAAACGCGTCGTTCAATGAGCAACGCTTCTGAGAGCGTATGCTTACTTTCTTCGCACATGCCGTTGCCGCACGTGGCGGGGGCGACGTTGCCGCAGCACGCAGGGTCCGTGCGGCACTCCTCCAAAGGCTCGCAGATCCCGTTCTCTAACTTCAACTTCCTGTTGACAGACAAAGGCACATTCGTGAACGTGTCAGAGGAAAGTGCCCTACGGTACTAATAGCAATAGCTGTTCCGCGGTATTAAATAGCAATAGGATTAGGCAGCAGTCGCGCAGGACCGTTGTGAAACTGAAGAATCGTGCTCAATACGCCAGGTCACCGAGCGGATGGAGGAAGCTATGCATGAAACATTGTCAGAACCAGCAGCGCCCTTCATGCCTGACGGACGGGTGCATATCCAGCCTCCACCTGCAGATACACAGACACACAACCAGCAAGGACTATTCATGTATGATGGGAGACGTACACGGCTGCAGCACGCCTACATTATTACAACTCCAGTAATTTTGGAGGGGGTGCACCGGCCCACGTGCAACAGCTCACCAGGCGTCCCAATCAGGCACAAACTGAGAAAACGCCGACCAGCGCTGCTGAACCCCGGGCGTCACTGGAGGGGGCGCAGGGGAAGCCACAGGCTTGGTCACAGGCGTAGCTGTAGGGGGAGCCACAGGCGCAGCTACCGGTGATGGCACAGGAGGAGTCGATAGCTGATCATCAAACCCAAATATTTGAATTTGATCAACGTATATGGTCTGTACGTTTTGGCAACGGCGAGAGGGATATCGGACACATGCATGGGATGATAAGTCGTGGACGGAAGCAGCGCGGTCACCCACAGGCCTGGGGGGCGATGCTAGGCGCTGCTACTGTTTCGTAGGGGCTGGTGCAATAGAAGTCGAGGGTGGCAACGGTCTGGCCTGAGGCGAAACTCCAAGCGTGGAAGGCTTTGTACGTTGTACGACAGCATCAATCAGTGAAGCTCTACGACGCCGGCATTTCTTGAGACAATGTGGGCGCACTCTCTGCGTCAAGCGAACTATACAGCACGTCAAACGGATGACTACAGGGCAGCAGGGTGGCATCATCTTTTTTATCAGAAGGCCGTGCTCCGAATGTGAAAGAAAATACCGTGTGTTATACACATAGAAGGCGGACGGCATGCGGGTGGCCGATTCGTCGTACTACTGCTGTCTACGTTTCCAACAGCACCGGTTTTGTAAGTAAAGTAGGCACAAACTAAGTTCCCTGGATGTTTCTGAGGCCTCGGGAGGCATGCTAGCTAGTGTGCGGAGGTGCACCATTTTCTTGAGGGGGGGGTACCACTTTGTTTTGTTTTTCAGGTTTCTGACTTGATTGATTGAGACGTTCTACAGTATTAAGTCCACGATTATCTTACTGCGTCCTTACTTCGAATTATTAGCAAGTCATTGCTAAGTCACCCAATAACTTCTTTTTTTTTTAAATGGAGAGGGCAACCCGACAAACAAATATCATGTCCGACTTAACCCGTTTAGTACTGGAGTCCCGATGTGAGGAAAATCCAGTCTACTTCCAAGTATTTTGTCCCCAAAACGGGACTGCGATCCAAAAATGGCGAAACGCTTAAAAAAACATACCGCAGAAGATAAGGAACGGCATTATTCCGACAATTATTGGGCTAAGAAGGAGCACCGTTCTAACGAGAACAGTTTGCCGGAAACGTTGTTTTTCCTATCGTAGCACGCACCAACAATGAATGGTTGATTTTCTCATGGTCACGTAAGGTTGGTTGATGCATTTTGATTGGCTGAACTGGTGTCACTCGTGTAAGTGGTTGATGCATTTTGATCGGCTAAACTGGTGCCACTCATGTAACAACTGCAAGTTATCTGCGGAGATCTCGGAGATAGGTATATGTCTCCATGTGATTTGTTTTATCTGTGAACTACCTGGTACTTTTTAGGGGCCCGGGGAGGCGATGCGAGGCGCTATATACCTCGCACCTACTTTGGCGATTTCATCATACAGCAATAATAATTGATACCAGGTACCCTATATTTCTACGTCTCCTGCTCCCGCGCCTCATGGCAAGATCGAGCGGCACATCACCCGGCGCACGAGTTGTCCCCCTACGTTATACCTCGCCCGAAAACTGCAATGAATGATTGCGAAAATCTAATATTTCAACCCGGTGGCCTGAGTATATAGGGTCTCTGCGATATTCCAACTTGTTGGGCTTGTATGAAGATGCTTGAACCCAGCAGACATGAGCAGCTGGCTGGTGACTCCGAAGGCCCTCTGCGTAGCCAGGTAGAAATTGCTCCGTTTCGTAAGGTCGAACCCACAGATTATTACCCAACCGAAGAACACTTATTTATATACTGTAGATAGAATACACAATTTCGGTCATCGTCTTCCCTACTACCTAGGTACGTATGGAAATTATTTTTGCGCGGGTTGGGGTTGGTACAAGGTATTGCCAACAGATCATGGCCGCAGTGATTCCAGCAGTAGCCAAAATCTCTTCGCAAGTACGCCACCTGGTACCTAGTGCTAGGGATTAGAGTGGGCCTGTCTGCCCCAATGGTGGATCGTTGCTATGGAAACGGATGCAAAGTGTCCCGGCCTTGAACTTAGCAGCGTCCACAACTTGAATATAATAGCAGGTAGTTTGAAGGAACTACGAAACGTACGAAACGGTACGAAGCGTCACCACGTTATTATCAATACTCCTATTGTATCATTCCCCATAATGCTTGCCATCCGGCAATGTGCAGCATGAGCTTCAACGTTGATCACTCAAAAATATCCCTGGAAGAAAAAACGCCCGAAAACAAAGGAAAAGCTACCTTCTTTGTATGACTACTTCCTTCTATACTTTATCTACTAAACTCTATGTGCGGTCTTCGCTCCCTCCTATATCTCAATACGTACTCGTCACTTCCTATTCTCGAATCCTGAGCCGCGTCCAAACTCCATCCCCACGCCATCGGTGTGGGTGTGGGTGTGTGGTGGGGGGACCCCCCCCTTGCTCCTTCTCGGTTCCTGACGACCATCGTGGTAAGTAGAACCCTTCAAATAATCGGCCGAACCCCTACCTATAGTAGCTTCGCATGATACAACGACCAATCAAAGCTGTGAAGCACTGCTGCTGCTGTTATGACGGTATTTCAACGATGCTGGTTATAACCCTTTTGGAACTTCGGTCCCATCAACAAGACAATCCAGTCAATTTCCAAGTACCTGGTAGTTTGCTCCCCAAACGGGACTGCAGTCCTGAATGGGGTAAAATGAGTTCGGTCCGACAAAAACAGTTCGGCCTGACGGAAGTGATATATATATATATATATATATATATATATATATATATATGAATACCCCTGTCTGTCTCAGCACGCATCGATCGGCATAATATACTGTAGTAGTAGCATTACAGAGGGCCATAGTAAATAGGACCTACGTTACACACAAAAACCTACATATTTAGCCGTTTTTACTAACAGTAGTTGGTCCTATCGACTATGCCCCCCCCGGTAAAACTGCTGTGTGGGCCTAATATTCTTTGTGAAAATGGGAAAATATACCAGGTATACAGTACCAGGTAGGTTTTGTGTGTACAGTAGGTCCTATTTTCTATGGTCCCCCGGACTGTTAGGGTTAGGGTCCCCCGGAGCAATGCGGCAGCAGCAGTGCAATGCAATGAGTGCACGTCTTTGCGTCAGGGTGCTCACCTCCTGCGTTGATGCGCCACTGGTGTACACGCGTGCCTGAAGGCGGCAGAGAGAGGGTTAGAGGGGTAAAACACGTCCGACGACATGGGCGGGGGCGGGCTTAAATCAATTGGGTTTGGCGGAGTTTTTACGCGAGAGAGTGACTGGCCTTGCAAGATGAGAAGGGTGCTGCAATGAACGACAATGAAGGATAGCTAGTATGCCGAAATACCGGAGAAACAGCGGTTAATTTGACAATACTTTGTTGTTGTTTAGGTCTTGAGAAGTACTGTATTGAACGGACGAAGGCATCATTCATTAGTCAACCCGTCGTTTTTGCTACAGCAAAAACCTGAGGAAAATTGAGACTTACACACTTTCTCACCGAGCGCGTCCGGAGCAGTTATTTTTCGACACCTCAAAACAAAAAGAAGGCCAACTTGAAAAAAAACCCCGGAGTTCTGCGATTACAGGACGATTGGAGTTTTTTATCTTCATTTTTTCCCTCAAGTGCTGATCATGTGGTTTAGATTACACCCCCGCCCCCTTCCCCCCCCCCCCCCCCAATGTCCCA
>JBBMHQ010064376.1:0-14182 GCA_037834295.1 Postelsia palmaeformis
CACAGGGCGGCATGAGCGTGCAGCACGTGTGGTCGAACACGACGGCCAGCTTGGTTGCGGAGGGAGCGCCGGTCCTCGCGATGGATCTCACCGCTGACGGTCAGGTGGGAACAATAATTCTCACTCTAGCTCACACACCCCATCTAGGAGTGGGCCATGCTATTGTCGGGGGGAAGGGGGCGGGGGAGGGGGCTACTGATTCGTGTCTCGTCTTTCTGGTAGTCATTTGACCACTGACAGCGCGTCCCTTTCGAGACAAGGGGGGGGGGGGGGTGGCGTACTCATTCGTTGCTTTTATAACTTTTTGTCCCATTGACCATGCACCCCTTTCAAACGGAGCACTGTTCCAACTTCTACTATTACGGGGGGCCATAGTTAACAGGATCTACGATACACACAAAAACCTATGTATTTACCTATTTTTACTGCCCAATATTTGGTCATATTAACTATGGCTCCCCGTAATAGGAATACCCCCAACATTTGAGTGATCAGCTCATTTTTCTGTCATTTTCACCAGGAGGGGAGAGTAAGGTTGGACCACTCTTATCCTGGCTGACGGGGGACTAGCGAATAAACCTCGCCTATTTGCAATTCCGTTCATATGCTTCGCACGTCTATTCGCTGTTAATGAGGCGTGTAAGCAATCGTTCTCAAAGAAAACCGGCCCTGGGTGCGACATTAGAGCTTCTCATATACACCACCTGAGGGAAAGGCAGTACACCCTCCCCTCCCCCTAGCGTAGCATGACCTGCAACCTAGATGAAGAGAACGGGGGCCCCTCGTGCACAAAATGTAGCTCAACGACTGTGGCCAGATCAGACCCAGGATGTAGAAGTTGTTTGAGCAGGATAAAGACGGGTTTCAACTACTGTGCATGAAGAATGCACAGTCCGGCCAGGATCGGTCCGCCACTTCCTCGGACCCACTCCTCCCCTGGCCCAAATGTTTGACATCAGACAAAATCATTTGTATCCGTGTGTATCACGTCTCTCCTACATAAAATTATGCACGCATCGGACATATCACTGATCTCCGCCTAAACAATCTAGATCTTTCAGGGTGGGTATATTCCTGATCTATATGATCTGCATTTTCTAGCTCGTGTTGTCGGGTGGGATCCGTATACTCTGCATGATATATGTAGGACAAGTTTCTCGGACTGGGTATGTACTATGAATACGAGGTACGATACACAGGTGCTGCACGACATATCGTGACGGCAGGTTAGGAACTAGACGATCTCTGGACTATCTGATCTATCTGTTGATGCTCTGCCCGACATGTGTAATCCTCCAGCAGATGGACAAGAATAAAGGCTGAACGGTTGAGCTCACTAGCTCACTACACCAATTTACATCTACTGTACGTACTGTAGGTGTCATGGGGGGCAAAAATAAAAGCTGAGGCTCACCACAGATCTACCATTTTCCACTATGGCCGCGAAAAGAATCCCCTTCTAGACTCTGATATGAAAGTCAAACGATTATTATATCCCCGGCCAGAGAGCTCTAAAGTATGTCGTGTTTGTCTATCTGAGTACAGCATGCTGTACCTGGTGGCACGCAAAGGTTGTTGTGGTAACCAGCGGGGCTGCACACAAATCCGGTGCGGCCGTGGCAACGGAGACCATCGAATGCGAGGAACGACCCTTCACTCCCGCCGACTTCGACGCTGCCAATTATTCGCAAGACAGTCCGCCTCACAAGCGGTTCTTAGCAGGATGCAGCTCACCCTTGATACAACTCGCGCAACACCTCACGGTGCCTCGCGCTTGGTGTAAGTAATGTCTCCCTGGTCGGAGAAAATCCGATGCGCTTCGCCACGGCCTTGTCTAGATGCGAGGGTCTATAATCTATAGTCACACAACGGCGGCCATTCATGATATGGGTACACCCCCCCCCTCATCCACCGTTTCCCGGTTCGCAGGCTATCCGGTACTGCAACGCATTGAGTTCCATCTCGTACATCACCTCGGCCGGGGCCGCTATGGATGCGGCCCCGCCCGGCGACGACGCCTCCACCTGGTCGAGTAGCAAGTGCTTCGTTGGACACTGGGGGGTACGAGCCGCCTCCAACTGCGGTGAGGGCGTATAATGATACACATTTTCCCACTTTGTTGTAGCTTGTTTTGGGCATACAGAGAGCTCGAGGCTAACTTGTTTACTGTGCTCACCTTTGCTCACATCATTCTAGCGTGTTTTGCGCGGACAGAAAGCTTGGACTCACCCGTTTACTACAGTACGTACCACAACAAGAATGCAACCTATTTCCAAGCTACTGTAGTTTGTCTCCAAAACAATGATGCGGTTGTCAGAAGGGGTAAGTAAAGCTTCACCGCTTGGGGTGAGACGTGGAGAACCGGCAGGGAAGCAGATCGCCACCAAAATACTGCACGCGTCGGACAGATATATCACGATCTGCAGTAGATCATCATACAGATCATCATAAAAATCATCATAAAGATCATCTACAGATATTGTACGCACTTGCCGGTACGGGATGTCGGGCAAGAGCCGTAGCAAACGGATCCTACCCACGAAAACATGTAAGCAAGAGCTGTATCATACAGATCCCACCCAAAAAAAAACTAACTTGGATCGTGGAGATGATATACAGGCGGGGGTATATCTGCCCCGAAACATCTAGGTCGTGATCTAGGTGATAACATGAAGACCTGATCTGTCAGACGTGCAATATGAATAGTCGGGCCGTGATCGTGCTGGTCCAAACGCGAAAGACAAACGTGCAACACAGGTTGAAAGTAAGGGTCCCATGAGTAGGTACGACGTGTCTAGCTTCAACAACAAAAAATGGTTGTAGGTCCTCGTTGACTCTTCATTGCACCTTCCTTTTCCCGAGAATGTTACCAGTAGGGGTTTCAGGGCTACCAAGCATGCTTTAACCATGTGTCGAATATTAATATAAACCAATCGCCTTGGAACACAGAGATCATTTATATATATATGATCCGAACGGTCTTTATATTCGAGCACAGAGTAGCACAGCCCTCGATGGCCCCTCCCGCTCTTGACCGCACGGAGGAAACGCGATAGACTACAGAGACAGAGGTGCCGAAAGCCGAAATCTAGGCCCTTGCCGTTAAGTCTCGTAACGCATAGGAACGAGAAAAACAACCTTCGACCACGTACGAGCAGCAAACTGAACCCCACCGATTCGGCCGTGATGTTCGGCCGTGAAAAAGCATCTGGCGTGGAGGCGACGGCATCCGCTCGGTCTCACGACAAGGGCCTTCTGGCCGCATGCGACGACAATGGTTGCGTTTGGCTATGGCGCTACCCCGCCTCCCAGGTAAACAAGCGCCACTCTGCGCGGTAGTATAAGGATCGGTTCGTGCTCATATTAATGCGTACCCCAATGATGTTTACTTTTTGCTCAGAGTGGTGAACTTCGACTATAGGCAGTCGGTAGGTATCTCTTTATTGATAGCCTATATATATATATATTTATATATATATATACGGCCTCTAATCTTGGTAGGCGAACAAAAAACAAAAAATCGAAATGGCACTGGTATTCAGCTCTGAAACTACCCCCCCACCGTTTGCTAGTCTTAGCAGTAATGCTGTAGGGGTCTCTCTATAGTGCCGGCGCCCAATCGCTTGACACAGATGGGATTCATTGGAGGGGCCGTGTGTACAGAATCATGCCGATGCCCGCTAAAAATGCAGGTCTGTTCGCCTGGCACATACCGGCCTTTCAGAGGGACGACTACTACGGGGTACCATAGATAAATAGGACATACGGTACACACAAAAACCTATGCAATTTACTGCTTTTACGAATAATATTTGGTCCTATTTACTATGGCCCCCAGTGGTACTGCACTTCGTACAGGCGTAACTGTATGCCCGAAAAACTGCTCAACCATGGATGTTGCCGATGTTGACGACACAATGACGCCGATATCCAACTAGTTCATTCAGCGGGTTTCGTTACTGTATAGCGTGTCGGGTTGGTAGTGTTGAGATCAGAGATCGGGACACTTTGTATCCCTGGACAGGTGTACGAGGTGTGGGGGGAATTTATAGCCTCATTTATTCTTGTTTCGAATAGCCGTATCTTCGACCACCTCTTCCTTGTCTTTAGGGATCAGCTTTGTCATTCCCCTTCGACCACCTTATGGTCTGCATATACGACTATTCAGGGTGGGCTAATGTGATATGGGTGAAGTACTCATAGACTATAGATATAGGTCATATAGTCTGCAGTTTCGTAGCCCCAGGAATACGAGGATAGTCCAAAGAATGGATTAACCCGGCGGGTATTCAGTTAGTCGAGAGCAACGTTCTTGAGGAATATTCTCTGGGGCGGATAGCCCGTTAGACAAGAGTAATGTTCCTCAACGCAGTTGGGACCATGAAGTAAGAAGTTCTTATATCAGCAGAAGAACGATCAGTAGCCATAGGAAAGTTCTTTAGGAGTACTTTAGATGAGAGGAATACAGGAGAGCTTGCGGCGTGGGGTGGGACGAGTATATCGGAGTGTCGAGTCCCAACCCCTACCTCTCACTTCTCTTCCAGAGCAACTCCTGAGCTCTCGCTATCAATAAAGGAGTTCTACATCTGATTCAGAAGAAGCGCAACACTGATTTCCAGCCACCAGATACACCTACGTCCCTTACCCTTACCCTTACCCTTACCTCGGCCACATCACATTTACGTATTACCCCGGTTAGTCGGTACTGGTCGGTGCTCACGTGTTATTCGCTCGGAGATAAAATAAGAGCAGCTCTAATCCTTATGTGCATGGTGGAGACTGAGACCCGAACTCGTGCCTCTCTGGGAAAACCACTGGCCTCCCACCTAAAATGAGCCTTCCACGCACTACAAATACGGCCCCAGTGCCTGAACCCAGGTAATTACCGGACTTTCAACCTCATTCGAGGCAGTATCATGACAGTAGCCCATAACACGAAGGTGTCACCATTAAGTGCGTCCGTTTCGAGGGGCGTAATCGCCTCCAGCCAACGACAATCAACGCACTGTCTTTATGGCAACTGGTAAACACGAGTACATATACAGTAGGCGAGATTTCAATCACGACTATAAGGACATTTAGGAGCCATCCCCGGATTTACAGGCTTGCATTCGGGGTGCGGTTAGGAATAGGGTCGGGGTTTAGGTTAAATTCCTCTCTCTAGGGTTGTGAGAACTGCAGCGTTAGTATGACTCCCCATTTTTTATATGCTTTCAGCCTTGGCTGCCAAGTGAAAGAGGCGTTTTGGGGTCCTTCGCATCGAAAGCAAGAACACGACAAATCAGTCCCATTTCGTGGCGAACATGCTCGTCGAGATCCCAAAATATCACGAGGATACGTACTGCAATGGAACACCCTGGTGATGTGCAGCATCCCGTGCAACGTGCACCCTCGATCAATAACGATGTGTAAGGAAGGGGTTCACGGTGCCCCAACCCCATCGAAACTGAACGCACGTTTCTTGTGTCGACAAACCACTTAGAGTTAGTGCGTGGAAAAACTGCACCAGGAAACAATTACTAAAGCGTCGGACAGATGACGATCTGAAATAGATCATTTTGATTCCAACCTACGGTAACGAGATGTTTTGGAAGATCTGTGTGGTACAGGTTCGTGCAGGATCTCATTATTTTTACAGATCCAAGCCAGGAAACATGTCGTAGATCGTGCAGGCTGCACGGCTCCCACCCGGCAACATGAGCTAGATCATACAGATCAGAAACAGAAGTGTCTGTCCTGAAAAATCGAGCTAGATCATAAAGCTGGAATCAATGATATGTTGAATGATCTGTCCGGTGTGTGAAATAATTGAAGCGCTCGATTTTGTATGCGCGCGCAACCGGTCCCCCTTTTTTCGCCGACAGGGAAGAGCCGCACGCGTCGGAGGTGACGCTAGGGTGCCCACCCCAGCCGCTCTGACTTTCACAGCCGACGACGCCAACCTGATAGCCGTCGGTGGAAAGGACGGCTCCGTTCTACAGTGGAGCATGTCGCGCTCATAACAGCCAAAACGGGTATTCAAGGAGGCGTAACGTCGTCGAGAAGCGCTCGTCTTGCGATGGACGCCAACGGGTACAAGCGTGTCGCGCTCAGAACAGCCATAGCGGGTTTTCTAGGAGGCGTACAGGTACCGTCGCTGGGAATCGATCGTGCGGCGGACTCCCGCGGACACCACCATCAGCAGGCGGCTTTTGTTATATGGTTGAACCGGGTGGTCAAAGTAATTCGGCATTCGGCTCTGCTCCGCGGCGCGTTTTAAGCCCTCTGTTCAATGTTAACTCGGGGCGGACTGCGCTCATGTACACGCGCTATCAACCGTCAGGGCGCGGCAGTGCTGGAACGGGGTGTTTCAAAGTATTCGGCATTGTGCTCTGTCGTGCACATGAATGTCCGCATGAGGTTACCTCTGCGCGGGGATGCAGCGTTCATATATGCCATTCTGGGCGGATCTACACGAACATACACGAAACATCGGAGTGTAAATATCAATACCTAACGGTCCTTGCATTCACGACCAGAGTCGTAAGCACTATCGTACACATTCTTGTACGTAGGTGCCCACGATGGGTGTGGCGCCCATCGTGCAACAACGCACCGTCGAAATCAAAATACGGTGTGTTCGGCATGCTTTAGGTTACAGCGCTAGGGGATCACTGTTTGAAGCGAGTTTGGGGGGCGAGATGTTAATTAAAGTCAACTACCTCGAAAACAACGACACACCTGGAGCCTTACAAGGAACGCAGCACATCCATCGACACCCGGGTCTCGCACGGACCTTTGTCGAGCTCGTCCGAAACACGTGTTCCGACGCAAGTGCTTCTACGTATGTGCTGCGCAATAAAAAATCGCGACTCCCATCTATGCCGTTACCGACTCGTGCGAAATCAAACGAACAATGACAGTGCCGCGCTGGATACAGCGCCAGCTGCGGCAGAGTGTGATGCACACAGCACTAATTGATGGCTGTCTTTGATGTCCAAGTCGCTCCCTTATTGAACCGCCTCCTTCAAGGCCTTGAAGAGAGGTTCGACGTAGTGGTCTGGCCTCGGAATATAGGATGGGTCCTGCGGAGGAACAAGGGGGACATCGCGCGCGCGGTGACACAGCGTGATATGTTGCGCGAAAGTCTGGTTGTTTTACACTGATCTTGTCGCCGAGTGCACACACAGTAGTTAATGGCATGCCTTGTGACCACAAACTTAGATTATGGCAATAAGTTCGTCGGAGAGCAACAACAACAACAACAACAACTGACGACAACAACGTACAGCAGTTGCCGCGAACCAGGCAAAATCGTCAGGGTTGCCAACCGCAAACCTCGTCACCTCGCCACAACTGTGATTGCCCGAAAAGCCGACAAGGGATCGTCGGTGGTGGCTCACAACATAGCACAATACGTAGCGCCCCAAGCACAATAGCAAGAGGACACGTCGAGCGCATCGGTGGGACACGAACTACGGGCGTCAAAATGCAACTCGGCACACTACACACCGCTACTGCACGATATACCTGGTTGGTGATACCTGGTACGCTACGAGCACGTACTCTGAGAAGGCACCTCAACTCGAGAAAAACAGATGGAAGACGAAACTGCCATAAACCTGACCTGCGCCGCAAATACGTCCTTGAGCTGTTCCATCGACATAAGTTTGACATCCTCCACCTCGCTGGGGTCGAAATTCAGGTCGGTCACTGGCCCGTCGTACCGTAGCAGGTAAATGTCCTGAAGTGCACCGGTCGAGTCGAAGGCTGGCATATCAGGACACGCAAGCCGTTGAGCTCAAGACTACATTTTTTATACCAGGTATTTGTTTTTTTCCTCTTCGGCGGGTGGGTGACCCTTTTATTAATAGAACTGCACTACATAAAAAAATGACCTCAGTCTAATTTCAAGTATTTCGTCCCCGAAACGAAAGCGCGGTCCCACACTTCCCACATACGTACATGTGAGCAAGTGTCGTGGTGTGTTTAATATTTCTCTACACCGACTCAACAGTTTCGGGCGAGCGCTGCTGATGGGACAAGCATCATGAGTGGGTGCCGCGGGTCACCTTTTCACTCTGACACCACTAATTTGCCGCTCTTGCATTCCTTCCCATGTTTAGCACCGCGCCCTCCGTTGACACTGATTCTCCTACAACAAGTAGCGCACCCCCCTCAACCTTGGCAGTACTGCAATACCGCTATAGAGACAAACTACAGAGAAATTGACTGGTTTATCCTCAAAACGGGACTGCAGTCGTAAAAGGGTCAACGTAGCACACCTCTGCGAACAAATTTCCAAGCTGATTTTCCCGAGAACGTGGAGGGTGCAAACGCCAAGCGACGCAACAGTCTATGGACAGACCTCGACGAGGTATTCGCAACGCCGCCGTTTTCGTTTGTGTATGCCTCCCTCGGGGCATGCTCGGGAGAAGAAAGTCTCTGAAATTCGTCCCAGGAGGTGTGTTATGTTATCAACCTAGTGTGATAGTGCTATACGATATACGTTACGGCATGCCAATGTGAACCGAGCCAGCACATGGGTATCCACACGCGTTGGCGGTTCTGTTCGACGCTCGTTACGCACAACAGAAACGTCATGCGACGTCAGATCACACAAAGAAAGACAACAGCAAAAATATGCCGATGTCACTGTGCGAAAAGTTGCCGGCTGGGCAGGCCAAGAAACGTTTTCAACTGTATCCACGTTTGGTGGACAAACTACTTGGAGTCATAATCCGGTCCCCCGGTTAATCTTGCGGTGAGCCTCGAATGCTGCTAGCATTGGTACCCGAGGTCAAATATCACCGTTGTGGGAGTTTGACTTTACTCGCAAAACTAAAAACGAACCGATAGCTGAGAGCGCCCTAGTAGCTTTAGTACATATATAGGCAAAATCGTACACGAGTCGACGAGGGAAGAAAGGGCTGCAGCGTTCTCCCGATGAAAATGCAAGGCACGAACGGTGGTGGGGACGGGGGATGAGAGCTTACAGTGACCCCGGGTCTGAGTTACTGCCAGGATGAAGAGAGAAAAGAAGGGCGAAAACAATAAATGGGACGAAGAAAAAAAGAAGAAAAAAAAGAGTTGAATAATTTTTCCAGTGATTAGAGGGTCAAGATCCGACCAGCCGCAACCCAACTACGTGCAGCAGCCGATCAGGCGCAGCTCAACTACGTACAGCAGCTGATCAGGCGCAGCCCAACTATGTGCTACAGTCCCACCAGACGCAGCTCAACTACGTATATATGATACACCAGCCCCATCAGGCGCCGCTCAAACTACTTCTAGCAGACTTGCACCTTGTACTCATTGCAGACGAAGTCGCCGTGCAAAGGCGTGCTGCCCGTGGCGGTCGTAGCCACCGTGCAGACGAACCGAAGACTGGTCTCGTCGCAATCCAATCCCAGCTCTTCGCTGGTTTCCTTGACGGCCGTCTCTAGGCTGCTGTCTCCCGCCGTGAAGTGCCCACCCACACTCACGTCCCACATACCCGGGAATGTATCTGTGGAGGTGTCATATAATAGAGTAGATGCACGAAGCGGAGAACGGACGCAACGGTGGAGGTTGACAAAACGAAACACCCTTCCCGCGAGTTGCAACTATCTGTATTGCGGTGCGGTTAACTCGTTTAGGACTACACTCCCGTTGTGGGGGCTAAGAACTTGGAAATACGTTCATACTGGGGTGCTGTACGGAAGTAAAAAAGTGTGAGCTACTGCTATATTTTACCCGTCATGCCGATAAGAATGGAGCAAAATACCTGTACCTGGTATGTGTGTGTTCTTCACATTAAAGCGTTATTTCTACCCGTCGGCATGTATCTGGTTTCTAGACTATTAAAACTAAGCATTATACCAAGTCAACAAGCATGATCGAGGTATGACTGCCACAATACGAAGAAAGCATGACCTAACCAATTACATAATACTAAGTGACAAAGCCAAGCAAGCAGTGACCCATCAAATTACCTTTCGAGGCCGAGCGCTTCTGCAAGACCAACTCACCCTGAAGGCATACGGTAATCACGAGGCGCGGGAGGGATGGCAACAAATGCATCGGTCGTTGGGGGCAGTAAGAATGTGAGAACAAACAAGACCTATAATATAGAGCAGTATACACCAAAGTGGTATACCGGGGCCTGACACATATCATAATACAGCAGTAGTTTGGGTTTTGGCTGAGAAAAACGCTCGCTGCTTTACTCGTAGGAGGAGCGGCAGCAAGTAGCCACGACTTGGGCATGCGAATAGACGATACACGACGAGTAGCGCGCAGTGGCGCGTAAAACGAATCATCCCAGACCACGCAACCCGATGTGTACCAAAGTGTGACCAAGCACACCTCTCTGCCTTTGTGTGACCTCGTTCGGTGCCGACCGGCTAAAAGGTACGTTACATACCACTTGAACACTCTGAGTATGGACATCGTCGAAATACTCATAGATATCTCACTCTCTAAGCGTGCTCTGTTGGTACATCCCTGGCCTCTCAGAGCTCCCACTTGGGAATCGCCTCCTTTTACTACTTGGCGGACCTTTCCCGCGGTTCTTTGTAGTCTCCCTTTCTCTAGGCACTTTTAGTTCTGTTTCCTTTTCTTCTTATTTCGTCTCGTGTGCGTGCGTGTACTCCGAGCACGGCACCACGAGCGAGCGCGGCACCGTCGCGGGTGTCAGCGGGTGGTGGCGGGTAGAGGGGGGGTTGCAAGGAGCGCGGTCGCCGTTTTCGTGGCTAGGCGTCGCGTGTGCCTCGAGACACGAGGGAAGCATGAATGGGCTCTGTCTGGCCTCCTGGTGTAGTTCCGGTTATACTATATACGAGTAAATAGGGATCGTCTTGATATGGAAAATAAAGTTCAAGCGCCGCAATTTTTGGCAATGAAACTAAAAATCAATGAAAGCGACCCAGTCTGAGCACCAACTTTGTCGATCTGGCGAACGCGGGCCACGGTGAGCACCGGGCTTCACGTGAGGCGGGCGACGGGGCTCACTGTGGCAGAGAGGAAGGAAAGCTCTACCCAGACCGAATCGGTTGCGAGATGGTCGCGAGAGGGGCGGGCGGCGTACGAAGCTGAGAGAGAACCTCTGATGTTCGTTTTCTTTCTTTCTTTTTAACCGGGTGTAAGGTCTTCCAACATCAGGCAGGACATTATTACACGAGAGGGGACGGGGATTTCTTCCTCTTTCCGAATTGTTCGGTTTCATTTTCATTGTTTTGGGTGTGCTGCTATGCCGTGCTGTGCTTTCTCAGACACAGCAAATCAAGAGAAGATGAAAAGTACAATACCTGGGGTGTGTACGTACGTACGACATCCGCGACGCGAAGCGTATGTGGCGTCCGAGCAGTTTTCTCTTGAAGCATGGCGGCGTGACTCTTGGCACTATCAAGTCGCCAGTTTGCAACTAGAATCAATCATGAAAAATAGTATATTTAGTCACGAATCTCTGTCCGCTTCGCTTAATTTGATGTACTTTTTTCTTCCTGAGCGAGCGTAGTGGGCGGCGTAGGCCGCCCGCGGAGCGAAGCGCCTTGTATATCATTCATGTTTCAGCAAGAAGCGTCGGTGCTTACTCTTAAGGGGGACCATATTAAGTAGAACCTACGTTACTCACAAAAACCTAAATATTTCGCGATTTTTACCTACCATTTTGGTCGTATTTACTACGGTCTCCCGAAATATGTAATATCTATACCAGGTACCAGGCATTTAATACCAGGTACCAGGTATTACGTACCAGGTCCAGTAGTAGTGGCACGCGCGGTATATTTTCAATAGGGATCAAGAGTGTCGTCGTCCTCCTATACCGCGCATCCACCGTGGGTGGCGTTCAAGGGAATGAGAGGGGGGGGGGGCAACAAGAGGAAGGGCAGAAAACCCGACCAAGGGAATGCGGAGAGGGAGGGGAACAGGGGGAGTCGAAGGGAAACTGCGGTGGACGAATGTAGGAAGGAGATGGCAGACAGGGTAGCAAGGCACCAGGCCGACTTGGAAGTAGAACATGACTGCTGTACTTCTCGTGCCACCAACTGGTGCAGCCTGTTCGAACGTGATCCTCCTTCGTATTCTCTTTTTTTTTTATTCTTCAATTATTCATTTGCTTGTTTTTTGTTTTTGTTTCATTTCATGCGCTGATTTTATTTGATATTCATTTTACTCCTTTCTCTTCCTTTTGCGATTGATAAGTATTACATGAGTCGTGTGGCGTGGGTGGATGACGAGCCTGCTTTGCTTGTTTCGTACTGCCTGACGCCAAGGGGCTAGGCATAGTTGACGAACGCAGGGCGGAGACGGCAGTCAGGGTAGCAAGGTAACAGGCGGACTAGCAGGGAGAACCTGGCTCTACTCCTCGTACGACAAACGTCTGCCGCTATCTGGAGGGCGGTGCTTGATGCCTCAGTTGCCTGTTATTTCCCCTTCATTATTTATGATTGGTTATTTGTCATACTCTGCTTACAAGTATTAATAGTGGTGTTTTTCTCACATCCTCTCTTTCTTCTATTTAGGTTTTTTCAAGTTCTCGTCACATGGCCTGCAGGCGGGGGGGGGGGGGAACAACAGTTTGTTTCTTCTATTGTTTATTTTTTCTTGCATACGTGGCAAAGCAGTATCTCTGTGGCGTAGCTTTGTGACCACATAACTTGTTTTTCTTCTAGGATTGAGGAATCGGCACGGACACTGGTTGTGCTGGATGTCGACGGGGAAAAAAAAAGGTTCAAATGTGAATAACACACACACCTTGGCAGCAATTTATCTGATACCGCCATGGCGCCAGGTACCGGCATGTACAGTAGTGACACCGAGGAAACGGGAGACGAACACTGGGCGTGATTGCATCGTGCTGCGGCTCTCTGCGGTCCTGCCTGCAAGTGTGCTTCGGCCGGACTGTTGTGTACTGCTGTGTGTTGCTGCTGATGTCGATGAACGTCGTTCTCATGCCTTTTGTGCTTTCCGTTCAGCCCCCGACGAGATCCGGGCCGGGGCCTGGCCCGCTTGGAAGACGTTGGCCGGTTGCCTCCGAAAAATCAGAAACGCAGTCCCGTTTTGGGGACAATCCACATAAATTCCATGTTGTTTGTTCCCAAAACTGATCTAAAGAGACTGCGGTACTAAAAGGGTCAAGAGCACCTAAATAAAGCCTGAATATACACTGACCAATTCCGCGTTTTATGGGGCAAGTTAGTATGAATTAGGGTTGGAACAATCACGCTTGCTTCGATCTGATTGGCCAAACTTTTTTCGCACAGTACATAGGTACACGTATAGAAAATGAAACACTACTCGCACAGACAGCAGTACAATACCCGTTGTGTGTTCTCTCGTACAGAGCTGCCTGGTTAGTATTGCTATGTTTCGGAGCTTGAACTTGTCCCTCGCTAATTCCAAGTAGTTTGTTCCTGAAATCGATTTAGGGATGAACTATGAGTATGTGCGTACGTGCTTGAATTGAGAGTTGGGTCGTACTGGTGTCGCTGAAAGGACAAGGGATGAAGCTTATATATATATATACATACCTGGTCCCTGGTGCGTATTAATTTTTTACCTGGTGGATATTACAGCGGTAGGACCGAACTCAGCGTCCAGCGCAAGCGCTGCTCTCGACCTTCGCCCGACAAGTTATGGTGGCCACTGACATCATTGTCTGTTACCTGCCATCACTACCTGCTGATTTATCGAGGCCGACCGCCAAATCGAGTAGATGGCTCCGCCGCAATCGGTATGCAGAGCATTACATTCAACTGAACGTTAACTTTCGCTCCGGTTCACAACCCACCCTTTTCGTCTTCGTTTAATCATTTTCCCTCTTTTGTATTCCTTCTTTTCGCCCCCCCCGTTCCCCACGCGCGCGCACGCTCTTGACGAAAAAACGCCCACAACGTCTGCAGAAGTTCAGCAAGTGGGCCGATCGTTCCTCGGGAGTCAATCCGTTCCTCCCCTTTCCACCGAGGCCTCCCAGGTCTCTCTTTCTTAGCGTCCCTCGCTTTTTGCTGGGGCTGTGTCTGGCCCTGGTGCGCATGCCGCTGACGCTGTCGCTTTTGGCGCTCGCTTCTGTAGGGGGAGCGCTGTCGAGGTGGGTTGCAGGGATTACGTGGGAGGCGTGTGGGGGTGGGGGATAGAGGGGGCGGGAAACCTACGAAGGACTCACGCAAGTTTAGCTAATGGGGTACACGGGAGGCGGCGTGTTTGGGGGGGGGGAGGCACT
>JBBMHQ010064398.1:0-14177 GCA_037834295.1 Postelsia palmaeformis
CAACAAGCCACCCTTGTTGGAAACCCGGCGAGATTGTCGTTTTTTAGTCTGTTATTTCTCCGCTCATGCAGTCTTGCTCAACGGCTGAAATGATTCGTGGGGTCTACTTTGACACCGACCACGTTCGACCACGACAACGTAAATAAAAAGGCAAGCGTGGAGCCGAGCTACGACACGCACGCAGGGGAAATATGTTTCAGCGAGAAAATAAATCCGACGGTACAGGGATGTGCCTCGTTTTACTCTGAGGCTCCTCGCTTGAGGAGCTCCACAACTCCAAATCCTGACTTGGGGAAACATTATCGTACGCTTCTATATCTCGATCAGCAATCCCTGGCCTCCTGTAAGTACGTAACGGACTTTGTATTGTAGTGTAGACGCGCGCTATGATATGGATAGCACTTTGTTTGTCACCAAAATATTTTTGACTGACTCTGCTCCTTGAAGCCAATATTGTTGAAATACCATTTACTGTTTCACGACGGCCTTCGAGTTGCACTCTCTATGATTGCTTTGATCAAAATCAGTTGTTTTGGGCGACTTACTAATGACTTATTAATAGTAACAGATTAGAGCCGCTCAACTGAAGAGCCTCGGGAAAAGTGTAGGATGTATACTATACCGCGTCTACCGAAGCACGCCTCATTGTTGGGGCTGAGGAGACCCGCCAGTCTGAAACAGTTATTGACCAAACTAGTGCCACCTCTAATATCCTAAGCACGCGCCACTCTGATGGGACTTCTCAACCAAACGAACTACATCTACAGCATCGTTTATTCTTTTCAACAAGGTTTTTTCTTCGCAGACCTACAGGAGGCCATCATGGGATGGATGGGTTGATTGATTAATTGATTGATTGATTGATCGGTTCATTGGTTGATTCTTGCTCATTTATCGAGTTGGGGAAGTGTGTCTTGTTGTTCTTCTTCTTCAAAGCCAGTGAGGATGCTCAGAAAATTGCGGTCACACCCCTGCCGCGTGTGTCTGTGCTTGTTCGAGAGGGGAGACTCGAAGCGCTGGGCGAGCCGGAACGGCTGATAGTCTTCGTCATCAACGGTTTCATCACCAGACAGAGACTTGACTCATCTAAAGCGAGATGAATACTTGATTTCCACCGTACGGTTTAGTCTGTGTGGAATATCAGTCTTATTCGAGCATCGGCACGCGCCCGATGCTTTGACACGTGCTCCAAGTAAGTAAGGTCTGATTGTGGATGTACTGCCTTTGTCAGCAAAACATTTCGCTCTTCCCTTCCTCCCTCCCTTCCTTATTTTCTTTATTTTCCTAGCAGTCGCTCGATTGCTTGCCTGCGCGCCTCTTTTACTGTCATAAATTCTTCGCGCTTGTCTGCGTCCGCCTGCGCCCGCCCCGCCCCCCGCTCGCTCCAGAAGTTTCCAATCTCCTCGTATCGCTTCATACGGTCCTGTTGATGGGATCAATACATTTTTATTGTTGTTGGTGTTGCTGCTGCCATTGCTGCTGTTGTCGTTGCTATTGTTGCTGTTGGTATTGTTGGTGGTGATGGTGGTGTCCTTGTTGTAGATCCAGAGGTGATAATTTCGCAAACAGGTACTCCCGATTGCCACCGTCGGGCAACCAGTTGAGGCGTTTCCCTCGAAGTTTCTCTATTGGCGACCGTACTATCGGGTTTTTGAAAAACAGGATTTGGGTGGAGCATTGGAGATTACTTCGGGTAGGCCGAGCTCGGCTGCCGCGTCGCGCCAGCACATACACTGGCACACTTCAGGGGTCTTGGAACAAGCTCCACCGTACCCGCGCATGCGTACCTAATCTTCATTCCCTTCTTTATATGACCAGTCAACCGATGCCTGCAAGAGCTACAACGGGTGCGTGCTGCAATAGAGATAACAATTGTTGACAATTTGTTTGTCTCGCTTTCTGGTCATTAAGCTCAGCTGGGCAACTTCACAATTATCGTTAAAATTTCATTCGTGAACTCACTAATTGAGTACCATATTGTTCGTTTGAAGATATGGAATGATTTACTCATCGGGGTGCAGCATCTGTGGTGTTTTTACCAAAAGAAAGTCAGCGTTCGAGTGAGGTGTACTGGAGCTCCTCGGATAATATAGGCGCACCCAACCCTGCCGTTAGATGTGTCACTAGGATTGTTTTCACTTCATGCCACGACTGCGTACAGCAGTACGATTTCATCGTTTCTCTCCGTCAGATGTGCACATGTCTCTCGCGGCGGCCGAACATCACGACAGGGTTACAGCAGGCACCGGGGGCGCAAGGGTCGGTGACACAGTATGTCTGGGCGGGGCCACGGTGCCACCTCCCCCGTCAACCCAACGTCTCGTTATATACGGAGTGCAGGAGAAGGGCAGCGCCGAGAGAATACCGAACTACGTAAGTCATTCGCACGTGGGCCGATCCACCGATTGCAGGTGAGGCACAGAGTGAGCACCCATTTACCGTCCCGATTTCACAAGGGTTTTGTGTTAATTTTCCTCCTCCTGCCGCCCTCCGGCTCCCCGGAACCCTGGCCTCCTACTATCATCAGTAACAGGTGTTTTCCACGGTGGTTCCGAAGACAAGCGTATGCGTAGACTGTCGTTTTTTCTGTGTTGTTTGCTGCGGGCGCTTTTCTTTGTCAATATCTTCCGCTGCACGTCGTGCCGACTGAATACTACTTTTTAGACGGGAAAACGTCGCGCCAGAAGAGGCTGTCTCGTTCTCTAATCTCTGGCCGGGAGGGTCGGTCACGAATGCATCACCTGGAGTTTAGCCGCGCGTTTGCGCTCTTCTTCGTCCACCCTCCGACGGTGCTCCTTGAGCAGCTCGGCGTCGGCCTCGTCCGATTCTCTACATGCGGGAAAGACAACGAGTCGTCGTGTTAGGTGGCACGCGCGAAGCTGCATCGCGGTACGGGTGAGAGGCTCTCCAGCTGTCAACGATTTCTCAGGCCAGAAGTGAAACAGACGGGTAAACGGAGTGCCTGATCCTCGGCGCAATTCGCCCTTATGGTATCGTGTCAGCGGTTTGGAGGCCGTCGAGGCGTGCGCAGGTTATCTCCGTTTTTCACCCTCAGGCTAGAGTGTGAATTTTAAGTACCGGCCTTGGTTCTCCTTGACACTGCAGCAACCCATGATGCCTCTGTGGTTTTCGTGAAAATTCCTCTTCCCTGTGAGCCATGAGCGTCATGGCTAGTCCCGAGCTGGGGAAAAATCCCTCCACCGCTGACCATCGCAAACACCACCATCGAATCAAGCTCAACAACGCTGGTAGATGCCAACAGCGCAGCTTCTGCGCTCCATACTCCGCGGTACCGTCGATGCGCGGCGCCGATTTGTTGTGTGTGTGGATCATAGTTCGAGGCTCATAACCTATTAGTAAAACGTGTGTCGAAGATCTGCATGTGCTATCACAGAGTCAGAGCCACTGCTGCGGACACGAATGAAACACGTCCCCTGACCGGCAAGTGCGTGTGCTTTGAACTGATGAACTATCTGCACACAACAAAGCGACCACGCCTTCAGTCTTGGGTTCGAGAACAAATGCTCCATCGAATTGACTCTGCGGCAACTCCGCGTAGTTCCGTGGCTTGGTCGTGCTCTGTTCCGGCATTGCATGGATACGAGGTTCATGGTACGACTGCGGCCATGCATGACATGAGTACACCCCTAACCCCACATTCGAAATAAGTTAGCCACTCCCAGCCACTACGACTGGGCTCTGCATCTATGTCTGTTTGTTCTTCGAAACGGACCTCTGCTTCTGCGCGCGGACCTCCCTCTGCTTGTAATTTTCCGCCTGAATGCTGGCCAGGCGGTCCTTCCCGGCCTTACGCCTGCGTTCCATGTCATCGACCTGTGGTTGTTGTTTGTTGAACGTTTCAGTCACGGCCCGAAGAACGGTCATTCCCACATAACTAGGGCAGAGCGTTGAACGGTGTACGACGGTCACGGTCGAAGGATACAAGGTGGGTGGTCTTGACAGCGCAAGGATACTCGACATACTGGTTTTCTGACACGCTCAGTTAATGTTCGTCTCGCCAGCCCCGCCCACGGGAATGGCCTGAGCTACCGTGACCTGCGACTCATGGCAGTGATGTACCGGTGAACAAGAGTGAACGCAAGAATTGCGAGCGCGAGTCCCCTACGGAGATTGATCGGGCGGGGGCGGGGGCTCAAACCCGCCGATGTCGTCTCAGAAGCGCCGATCCGAAGAATTGCGAGCGCTACGAAACGAAGGAGTAGAAACGCCGGCTAAAACTCTCTCTCACTTCGGAACCTTAACGACATCGACCTGTAGCTATTGTCCTGCGAGTGCAAGAACAAAGCGTCAGCGCGAGTGCACGACGAGGGACACCAACTCCTCGTTCCGGTCTTCCGCAGGAGGCATGCTTACGAATGTACTCAAACATCCTTTACGTATCATACCTCGCTCTGAAGTTGGGCCTTGCACAGCTCTATGTCCTGCATTTCTCTCTCGAGGCGAGCTTGCCGCTCCACTTCTTTCTCAGCCTGGAAGGCGAAGGGGGAGAAAAGGCGGGGAACGGGTCGTCGTTCGGAACTACAACAACATGTGATCACGGTGGGAGTGGAGGGGGGGGTATGCCAGGCTTTTTCCGTACGGGGTGAACCGACATGGGTGAACAGAGCGCCATGTAGGCCTGCATGAATAAAACGCTTTGCTGTGTAATTACCATGAAATAATTTATAACACTTTGTACCTAAATAAAGGACCGTCTGTATAGTAATGCTCAATCCAAACGGTCCTTGCAATTCGGCACATTGTGGTCGGGGGACGAACGGCCATGTTCAACCTCCGGGCACGCACATGTTATCCCCGGAGCAAAGGATGCACGTGATAGAGAGGAAAGGGCTTAACATGACGTCCGTGGCTGTAGGTTCCGAAGGAAACGTGGCTTGTGAAACGACAGAGGAGCGCGGAAGTAGAGGGAGGCAGAGATAAGTGAACACCCACGGGTGCAATCTCCAGCCGCCCTTCAAATAATAACCTCGGGTGTATGATCAGTTTGATACCCCCCGGAAGCCACTGTGTTTAGCAAGACCGAAGGTTTCAGCCTAGACACAAAGCGCGACCACGATAGCTTCGGTTTGGAGCCGAATATGTCATGTCGAATCGCACGCGGCGCTAACAGTACGTCATCAACCACCCCAGTACGGTAAGCCGAATACCGGCCAGCAGACGCATACGAGAGAACGAATTTTGAAACGACCTTCATTCGCGGATCTACAAAGAGGGGAGAAGAGGCAACCCCACCTGCAGGCGCTTGACTTGTTGCTCGCGGAGACCTCTCTCTTCGGCATGGCGGTCGGCGGCACGCTTCTTGATCGCCTCTTGCTCAGCGCGAAATTCAGCCAGCTTCCGTTCCTGCTCCTCCATTTGCCTCCTGAATTGCGGCCGGCCGCGGATCACGCGCGGTTTGAACATATTAGCCTCAGCTCCCGCTAGCGGTGCGGGCGGCGTCAAGAGCCCTGCAAGACACCCGCTCGTGTCCGATGTGCCCGAAATACAGACCGATGTTGACATCCACTAAGACGCGGTCGGAGCACATTTTATACGTTTATAGTAGAGTTTGCGCCAATGCGGGAAAAAGGCAACAGGCTGGGCGTCCGAAACCGGAAAGCGATATGAGCTAAGCAGCGATTTAGAGCAGCACTGTGTGACGCGAATAGACAGCTGTCACACACTACGTACAAGCGCGCTAAACCCCGCACACGAAGATATTGGGTCGAACGGACGAACGAACATCACCTTGAACGTCACTTCATTCAACCCATTTCGCGCGGGCTCCAATGTTTGTCTTTCGAGAACATCCTTGCAGTTGTTCTGCGGTCATATTTGTGGGGTTGATGTCGGTAGGAGAATATATTGAAAGGTTTTTAGCGAGCAAGGTTTGCTATCTTTTATCGAGGCTATTGTTTACCAGGTGCCAGAAGGTACACCTCGTCATCGCTGCATTAAGTCCAGCGTGATTCCGCGCCCATTTGTTTTTCTGCGGCGCCACGAAAAACATGGAAAATTTCCTACTCGGTAGATACGCGAAAATAGCGTATTTGCCATCGATGCAGCGTCTTGCGTGCCCTTGGCACAAACGCACACCGGATGCGACACCGAGTCTCGTTGTAGTTAGTCTACTGAAGTGAGCCTCCAATGTATTTTGAACGCTCTTTGGCGGCCTTACGACCAGCGAGGCAACTTGAATCGCGGGTGCCGCATCTCGTGTGCACATGGTATAACTGATGTACTTGTTACCTTCGCTCTTCTTCCTCCTCAATTTTCTTCTTCGCCTGCTGCGTCCGGTGAACCTCCAGCTCCTCTCGAAAGCTGATGAGAGTACACAAAAGCGTTAGACAGGATGGCTTTGGCGGTTGATTAGCAAAGAAAGAACAACATGATATAAAAAGGTGCATTTCATCAAGCACCAGCGCGCGTGCTTCGAAACTACGAAAGGAAAAAGAAACCTGGTAGTCAATGCGCTTTATGGACGAAAAGTCTGTAGATACGTACAGCAGCGTGATTTTGACGATGTGTACAATACCGGTCGTGGGATGGGCACCACTAAATATTCCAGATGGTTTCTAGCGCAGTATAAGAGCGCGCTTCGACGGTCGCCGGTTTGGTTTGGCCGACAGAACTACCCACAAAAACCTGCGCACTTGAGTCCGGGGGCCTCGACAAGCGGCGACGGTGGTACAAAGCAGGCTGCCGGGTGCGAGCGGAGACGGGCATTTTAATGGGCGTCACCAAAACGGCCGCGATAAAAGCGGCAAGCACATATAGGCGGACGAAATAAGCGAGGCGCATGCATGCAGCGATGCCCTGCGCAATGCCCACCCAACACACTTCGAGCGTGTTTGTTGCCACCATTTGAGTGGTGTATGGGGATTCATACGTAAGGGGGGGGGGGTGGGACTTACATGATTTTTTGCTGGCGAGACTTCTCTGCCTTCTCCTGCTCTTTCGTTTCGTACTCGATCTGCTTGGCCACGTCGAACGTGCGCCAGGCGCGAGCTATAGATAGCGGCAGAGTGTCCCCGACCGAGCTCCCCCCGTCCTCAGAACCATCCACGCCGCTCGGTTTACCCTATCCCAAACGAAAACGACAGCCAAACATAAGGATAATGGTTGTGCCACAGATGGGGAGCATCCGCCGCTAATCCTCAAGCCCGCTATTGCGTTTATCACCATATATATACTTGTATACTCCTGCATATATGTTAGACAGATCGAAAGGGCTGTTGCCCAGCGAGTATGATACATCAAAAGCGGCGTGCGGTTCTGCTTGAGCCACGCGTTTTTCAATCACGGCTAGATTCGTAGGTGTCGTACATAATGGAGCAGCGGGTTCTTGGATTCGTGTTCATGATAAACTTTGAACCAATGTTTTTGCTCGTTCATTTAGTCCTTGGCTCGATTTCTTGCTCCTATTTCGTCGTACCCCAGACCCGGGTTATCAAAGACCCCCCTCTCCTCCCGGCTACATAGCGGAAAGGGAAGGCACGACGATAATTTGTCGTTCAGCTCTTAAATGTGCAGCAACGATATATAGGCACACGAGGACGCCGGGCGAGCACAGCAACAACGAACGCCTTTCCGGTCACTACAGCGCTAAGATATTAGTCTTGAACTCCCCTTTTATCTCACGCGCCGGCAGCACTACCACTACTTCCATTTCCACCACCCGACTGCGCGTGGTTCCTCCGACAGGTGTTGATGAAAGCCGTAGCGCGTTGTCCCCCCCCTCATTATTTTTTGCGTTACCGCGGAACTTCTCAGTCGCGAACGCCTTAACCGCTTTAGAATTCCACGCGCGTGTTTGGGGGCACTATTCCTTGGACTTAATGGAGGTTTATTTTTTAGATCGAGACACGACCATTTCGTATTGAGGGGAAACGGAAACAAAATGTCGAGGCAGCAAAACCAAGAATGAACAAAATTACCCCACCGTATGTATGTAGGCGGCTGCGTTCAAAGTCCCGGTTTTGAAGTTCCCTCACCTTCCTTGAGCTTCCGGGAGTGGCCTCCCTCTGCCCGCTCGAAGACGCAACCCTACCCTCTCCGTCCTGTCTGCTCGTCACAAAGCCGCCGCTCTTGCAGTACTTGGCGCGGAGCTCTCGCACGCTATTTTCGAGCTCAAGGAAATCTTGATCTGTCGGTTGCCCAGTGGAGGACGCCGTGAACGACTTCACCTCGTCTTCGATATCTTTGTTGAGCCGAGAATTGGCGTTTCTTTTTCAATGTACATGCGATTGCCACGGAGAGAGCGAGAAGAGATGTAAAAAGGCGTACCGGTTCAGGCTGGTAATATGTGATGTTTGGTGAAAAAGGTCACTACGAGTACAGCAGTATCGGCCCTCTCGTGAGAAAACACTTTCGGAAACATTTGCCTATAAAAATCAAAACAATAAGAAAGTAGTACCTGGTATGCCTACGAGGCACTCGCTTGTCCATAGGATAACGGTACGTACGTAATAAATCTCCCCCATTCTCGCTCGGCGAAAATAGGGCGAGAATAGGGATCCAGTGCACAGCCGGATTTTAGGTTTCCTACGAGAGGACCGACACTGCTGTAGGCGTATGCATGTTTCGAACTTAACATAATCAGACATGTGCCATTGGCGTGAAGTCCCGAAAACCTGATGCGTGTAATACGTACCAGGTATCTGGTGCATAGATAGTACCAGGTATCATTTAACCGATGCCAACAGAGGACGATTAAGTTCGTTCACTTACTTGGGTATCATATCATGCATACGTTACGAGTGCCCCTGGTAAATAATTTGTGTCGCGTAGTTGATTTTGGGAGCCGGTGGCCTCGCTTTATCAACACCCAGGAACTGTTGTGCTACAGCAGTCGTAGGCCTGCTCGCACCTGATCGTACGCGCCTTTTTTCCCCCCATTTACGTACTACCAGTGGCGCCCCTGCAGTCGTCTCGATGACATATGATTTGCACCTTGATCCCACCTTTTGCTGCCATACTTGTGGGTGAGCTTTTGCAGCAGCATCGTCTGTAGTCGGCCCAGACGAGCTTTCACAGCCTCGCGCTCTCGAATTAGCTGTAGCTTGTTTCGCCGCGCGGACTTCGGCATGTGAACACGAAACACGAGCGCCACCAGATTACCAGAGATTATCGTCGCACATGTTGTGAAGAATCACACGGCACACCACGTGGAACCGGGAACAGCACCATTGAGACGGGGAGGCGAAGTCGCATGCATACCTGATACCACAGCAGTGGTATTGGTGTTTTTGGGGCAAGCGATGCGACTGACGCGCTTAACCGAGCACCGACATACATGTACGTATCATCATCACGTTCCGTAACACGCGATAGTAGCAAGCAGTTGAAGTTACGTGCGTCGCATACGTTCCGCCACCAGCTCTCACCGACATGGACGAAGTGGAATACATCGCCAACCAGTGCCAGGCAGGATTCACGCGATGACTCCGGTCATGTGTCGAGATCGTAGCTGTTTTCTGCGGCGGTAAATAGGCTTGCCGGTTCGCCACCGGTATGTATGCGCTACTAGAACGACGACGTCGAAGCGGCGTACTCATGAAATACGAAACACGAAACAGGATAGGGCGTCGAAACCGCCGAAACGAGCGGCCACAAAAAAGCCATAAGTTCTTTACCAACCCTTGATTTTTTTCCCGCTCTTCCAGTTGCCATCTCCGCTTCTGCGTTTATTTTTCATTCTTCCCCTGCGCGGCCTCCCTGCGCCCTGCGCGGCGGGTATCAGAAGCTCAGAAGTTCTCTGCCGCTGTTATCGTTCCTTCTCCGTCCTCGCCAGCTGCGGCCAAAAGCCGTGGAAGATCTGCAGGCTCCGGGTCAACGCCGCGACTCGAGCCTTCGACCCCGTCTATCCTGAGCGAGCCCACACAGATGGATACCTCCGTTATCCAGGGACCGTGCGCGATCCGCGAAGAGGACGAGGACAAAATCGAACAACAACAGCAATCTCAAGAACAGCAAGAACAGGCGTTTCTGGCATGGCTTCGGGGCAACGGAGCCGTGTTTGACAGCGTGAGCTGGCCTTCGCCTGTGACTGGGAGCGGGACACGCGGAGCTGTGGCCCGATCGGGCATCACGACGGGGGTGAGATGATGACTCTATACGGACGGACGGACGGTGTTCTTGTGGTCAACTTGCCTTTTATTTTTTATCGACGACTGCTTTATTTCTGATTTTATCATAACAGGTACCGGTACCTGGTACCAAGGTAATATTTTCCACACAGCACTGGTAAACAGGTGCCCCCTGCGCTGCAGGCAGAGAGGAACCGGTGCGTACACAAACAAGAAAAAATAGAGCGAAAGCTTTTTTTATCAGCCAGATCTCCAGGATGAGGCAGAAAAAAGAAGGAAAAAGAGAAGAAGTAAGACTCCTACAGCAGCAGCAGCGCTCTTGCTGCGTAGATCACAAGATCACAGGTAAACAAAACGGTAGAGCTCTTCGTAGATCATACTCACTCGTAACCCCCACTCGTCTCTCGCGAGAGCTCCATCATACTACTAATATTAATAAAGGCAGATACCCGTTGTAGAGCCTGTGCGTAGACAGCAGTATACAGCAGTATGGGCCCATGAACAAGAAACACCTAATCTGGGTAAGCCTGAGAGATTATTACTGGGGCGCCATCTTCAAACAACCTTGAGCATATCGGTAGGCTATTATATAGGATTTAGTGCAGAGTTCACCACTTTGCCGTTTTTCTTAACCCAATTTTCTTACTTTAGCGTTCGCCAAAATGGTGAGCATTATCGGTATGTTCTTCTTGGGGACCTTCTTGTTGGCGGATCTGTACTGCTGTACACGAAGACGCACCGGAGGTGTTTCAGTTGCGAGAGACTGCGTGCGACACCGAGCAAAACATGGCATGATACATGATATACACCACGAGCCAGCGCAGCAGCTTCTGATGGGCAATGCGAGTACGGGTACATATTACGGCGGACCGTACAATCGTCCAATAGTAGTATAATAGTAGATATTTCATAGGACCAAATATTGTTATTATTAATAATAATAGTAGTAAACATAGCGAAATGTATAGGTTGTTGTGTGTACCGTGGGTCCTACCGGTATTAAGTATGGCCCCCCGTAAAAGTGCGTCAATAGGTTCGTACCTACTGTAAAGGCTGAAAAAGGGAGATTTAGATACCTGGTACCAGGTAATGTTTTGGGCCGATCTACAGGGGAAAAAAAACGGAGTACCCACAGCAGTATTATTACGTACCTGGTACAGCAATACTTATAAAATACTTCGTGCTGTGAGCTGTGGCAGTATATGAAACCAGGAACGATTACAGGATGCAGGCACCAGCAGCGTTTCGTGTCAAGGATTCAAGTACCAGGTTTGTAATATTAGGCCAATTCTTACACGGCAGTCGGATCCGTCAGTCGAAAACGTACCTTTTTTTGACTGAAGGCTTACAAGTAGACTACAGCAGTAGTAGTAGAGCATGCAGTTACAGTAGTGGTGGCGGTGGCGCTGCAGTACGAGATCGTGCAGTAGCTAGCGCCGAGCAGAGGTTGGGTAGAGCAAAAACAGAGTGAAATATTAATAATATCTCACAGCACAGGCGTCCAAGCTGCCTGTACTGGCGGTTTCGTATCCAAGTAAACCGTCATACAATACAGTACGAAACCCAAATATCCTATTGAGCTGTTCTTGCACCACAAATATCCTGACAAAGGCCAAATCGACTGTTTTTTTCTGGGCCTCCTTCCTATCGTCAGTCGGATCTCTTTTTGGTTTTGGTGTTTTATCGGGAGGCATTCGATGTAAGGGAGTGCTGAACCACGCTGACTCGGGGCGAGCAGCAGCAGTGATAACAGCCAAGCCAGCAACGCCGCTGTTGTGGTGTTTTGTGCTCGCTGGGGTGTGGTTTTCTGGAGTGGCGGAAAGATAAAGTAGTAATATGGGATGCGGTGGAATAAAACACACGTTTTGGACTGAGAAATCCGACTGGCACATCCAGTCGAATCGAGGACTTTTTTCGACCGGATGTGCGAGTCGGATTGCTCAGCCGAAAAAAGTTGAGTCGAAAAGGATCTTTCTCGACTTTATAAGAAAGCTGATTTGGCCTTCAGTCGAAAAGGGACGTTCTCGACTGACGGATCCGACTGTGTAAGAATTGGCCTTACACTAAATAGGACGTCAAACCAAAGAGTGAGTTTGTACGCACCAGGTATTAATAGTAGGTAGTCTACCGCCGTACATACCACTACGAGGTAAAGCAGTACGTACAGATACATACGTACCAGATATCAGCACTCGTCAAGATGATCGATAGTATATAATGATTGTTAATATGCTTGCCATCCGAGTGCCATCCGACAATGTGCAGCATGAGCTCCGACGTTGATCACTCAAAACATTCCTGGAAGAAGAAACCACGGGTACAAAGGAACCTACGCACAAGGTCTAGCTACGGCACCTTTTATATTTACTTCCCGCTATGCTTTATCTACAATACTTCATGTGTTGTCCCTGCTCCCTTCTTCGTCTCAAGATGTGCACTTTGCTTCTATTCTCAAATCCCTAGCCACGACATCGGTGTGGGTCTGTCATCCCCTTCCCCCCCCTGCTCCTTCTCTCTTCCTGGTGATCCCTAAGCTAGAGTTTGAAGCGGGACACCCTCGCCGAAATGTCGACCTGTGTAGTCACCGACACGATTTGAAGCAGGCGTTCCTTCACCACCTCTTTCCTTCCCATCGACCCACCATCCATCAAACCTCTCTACACCTGCATCAGCAACCCATCCATCAAACATCTCTGAAAGTAATACCGTACCCACTCGTTTCCTTGATATACGCTAGAACTCCTAGTGTGTCTTTCCAATGTATCTCTGTTCCTAGTTCAATACCTCGCTACCGCCCGTACTGTGTTCGTAACGTCTGGTGGTGTATATATATATATATAGATGGGTACTATTAATAATCAACCAACGAAACGGCCAAGTCCCCGCAGGCTGGTTCTGACTGAATTCCTCATGCTTTCTTCCAACAGGCATCGGAATGCTCTTCACGTGAACCACACCAAACTTTTCCACCAACGAATCAGCGAACCTCTCCTGCGAATTTTTCAGCAAGCCGTTCTGCCGGTCCCTGGAAAATTGGCGACCACCGTACCAACGCAGCTCACCGAGTTTTTTCACGGGTAACATCCGGCCCAAATATTCGCTGAAATAGTCACATTTCCTCTTGCGTCCTACAGCCAATATATCATCTACGTGAATTACTGTAGGAATAGCGACACGCCCCTCCTCCACCGAACGAAAAACACAGGCATCGGCAAGGCACTGAAAGCCCAGTTGTTTTGAGCAAGTGGTCAAGTGAGCGTGCCACGATATCGACGCCTGCTTCAAGCCATACAGACTCTTATTCAATCGGACAACATTGCCAGACTAATTCCCACAGCCCTGTGGCATTCGCATTAAAGCATCCTCTTTCAAGCCGGACTGAACGAACGCCTGCTATACATCCAAATGGCACAAATCCAAATCCAAATCCAAAATACACGCAATCGCAGTCAGCAAACGCACTCAAGAACCAGAGACCGTTGGGGCAAAATTCTCCATGAGATCAATCCACTAATGCTGTTTAAATTCCCGCGCCACCAGCCTCGCCTTGAACTTGACGATATGTCCAAGCTCGTCCTTGTTCAAGTCGAACGTCCACTTGGGGTCGATGACGTTGTTGACTGATTGTCATTCCTCCACCGCCGCAAAAGTATCCGCACCCAGTAGACCAAGGATTTCACACGACATCGAATCGCACCAGATCGGGGCTTTCTCCGAGGCCATCGCCCAAGCATAGCTCGTGGGCGTCTGCATATCACTCGCCTAGTAGTCCGACAGATTCGGGGGGTCGCGGAGAGGCCGGTCGTCGCGCAGTGCCGCATCGATGTCCTCATGTTCCGCCATCATCGACATGAATACAGTGTGGCCCATCATCGATAGACTCCCAAGGTAATGACTGCGACTTCCACGGCTGCAGGCCCTTTTCCTCGCGGATGGCCATGCTCTGGCCTCTCGTACGCGCCGGCATCCGCACCTCCCCGAAATGCCGAAGCTCCCGGACAACATTATGTGGTATCGGCGGCATTCCCGAGGACGACGCAGCAGGCGAAGACTCGCCAGGCGGCGGCAGCGGCGGAGCAGACGGAGACC
>JBBMHQ010064409.1:0-14172 GCA_037834295.1 Postelsia palmaeformis
ATTCGAGTTTCGGCTTGTGCATCAGACTTTACCCAGGGCCTTCGTTCCGGGTATTGTGTGACATTGTCGAAAGCGCTAGACCAACTCCCTCATCCACAGACACACGAGCACACGTAATAGGAGGGGGGGGGGGGTCTGTGACTGCACAGTTTATCCTGGAGGCCGCTCATAGGGGAAAAAACTAATTTCAAGTCTGCGCGACTTGTCTGGGAAGGCAGATGTGAAACTACAGCACAATATTACTATTTAATCACTCGGACATATATCTGCGCACACGGAATCATTTTCAAGAATTACCTGGTAGGCAACAGCAGAGCTTCATGTCGCTGTAAATGATGAGGACATCGACAGCGTAGCAGCTCTTACCCTCCCGATGCTTGGTGCCGTAGATTACTGCTAAAAATGTGGAGACATCGCAAGCAGCTTTATGCCATCAGTCTACCTACTACTCTGAGGTGATATGATGGCGGGTATTGACGATCATGTAATGCGCAATCACGGTTGAGATATGCGGTGCAAAGAGCATAACGTACGTTGACGTTTTGTCAACTCTGTGTTCATATGTAGGTGGCGAAAACTTGCCATTCTGCCGATCTCGTCCTCACGGCCTATATATCCCGAGGTCCGCTGTTTTGTTTGTGCAGCACGATCAGCGGTCGACATGCTGTTTGTCGTGCGCCGATTGCAGGAACTCGGACGAACTCGAATAATCCTGCTTCGTCGAGCTCGAGACATCATATGACTTCATCAACCTTGAGCTGTTGTGGTGGTCTCGCACGCTTCGGCGTTCTAGAGAAGATGCTCACCGGTATCCACCAGTTCCACGAAGCCATGCGAGCTCGAGTGTGTACGGATGACGGTGAACACTCGGAATGGTTCGACGTCACCAAGGAGCTGGGGTAAGGATGAGTGTTGTCACCACTTCTGTTCAATGTCTTCTGCGCTGCTGTGATACACAAGGTGCTGGTACGCTTCAGTGAAGACCAATATATTCTGAGGCAGTTGGTTCACCTCGAAGAGGACCTCGGTGAGGACAAGGTGAAGGTTCACCCACCAACTTAGGTACGGAAGGCAGTATGGGGTAAGGTGCGAGCAGACGATGCAACAATTGTGTCCTAGTCGGCGGAAGGCCTTGTGGAGACGATGGCCGTCATTGTGACCGGTTTCGAAGCAGCAGGCCTCACCGTACCATAAACGAAAACGGATACCATGCTGCTGCGAGCACCGAATCAGACAACCCAGACCTTGGCGTTTATCATGAAAGTAGAGGGACAGAGATATACCCAGACAATGCAGTAGCTGGACCCGGGGGGTCTTGTCGTCGCAAGCACTGATATTCTGCCAGGTATTACACACGACGGATTCGACTCGCATGGGCATGCTACAATCGGTCAAACGGGAGTGATATCATATGTAGGGGGCTCCGTTTACACTGAAGGTGAGCATGCTGAAGGCCATGGTGATGGAGGCCCTGCTGTACGGGTGCGTGACGTGTAATCTTGGTCAGAAGCACTTCCGCTGAGCTCCGAAGGGCACCCCATAAACACCTCCTACGGACCATTGCTCACCAGCGCCGACAACGCACTGACCACCTTCTGGCCTACAACAAGACCATCAGAAAGGCAAAATACGAGAGAGTTGAGACGACCATCCGCAGACGACGCCTGTTCTTCCTGAGGCCCATATAATAGACGATCAATGAGCGGATGACCCGCCGCGCGATGATTGAGACAACGGCTGCTGGGGACCAGGCCCACGGGAAAATATCATGGCGCAATGTCGAGCAGACGACCTCAGGGTTTCTCAAATCAACGATAGGTCCACGGAAAGCTCCCCTTTGTTGTTCGGAGTATATACGGTGGCGATCAACAAGAGTGAAGAGTGGTACCGGGGAGTCATCGAAGCTACGAACTTTTTTGTGATAAGGTGGCACAGGGATGAGGCACGGAGGAGAAGGCTGGGCCGATCAGCTGAGGACGCCAAGGGAGGCGACAAGAGTAGGGGTAACAGACGTACTGATACAGCTGTCGAAGGCAGAAACAAAAAGTATACACAGGGTGGCAAGGTATTGGTCCGACTAGCTCTTCTTGCAGTCTAGCAGATTATCATTTGTTTCGTTTCGAATTGTTCAATTGGGAGGAGGCACGACAGCGACATACCGGACACTTGGCACCGCTATTGACGAGAGTAGGAAGGAGACGTCAAGGGGTGGGCTAGATACCGAAATGGTTTTTCGAGGCTACACGGGCACCCATGTTGCTATCACCGCCTGGAATACGTTGTTGTCCTTCCCCCCAACCGTCTCTCTTACTTTTGTTTTTATTATGCCTTGTCTCGCCCCTGGTTTTCCCTCCCCGCCGTCTGCATGTTAAGTATTTTCCTCTCCTTCATGTTGCTTCATCCGTGAAACAGATATTTTTCCTTCCTAGGTACGCAGGTATTCCGTTGAACTCCTTGCGTCATTCGTATCACGCTTCATGTCATCGTGTGTTCTGGGTGTATTGTCTTGTACTGCCTACATTCCGCTCTTGCTTGTGTTGTTGTGTTCTTGTACCCGGTACGCTTACACTTCACTTGCTTGGCACTCGAAGTTGAGATAATTTCTCATATTTTGTTCTCCCCTGTCTCACAGCAGTCTGTGACCACATAACCAGGACCTAAGAGGAATCAAGACAGACACTGGGTGCACTGACGAAGCTCGGCAGAAAGGACGAATCAATGTGAAGACAACACGCACTGGGGGGCAGGTATCCCCTGGGCTTCGCCTAAGGATCCGGTGACGCAACCAACACGCTCGAGTGAATCGCACGAGCGCTCCTAGGGTTCTTGGTCGAAAACGTGGACTGATCTTTGATTTCGTATTTCAAACATGGTCTGTTTTTTCACTAAATACGACCGCTGACATATCAGCTGTCACTTATTTTTGAATAAGATAGAACAAAGCAGATGTCAGGTCGTAAGATACCTGAAAGTCATCATTGCATCGAGGTGTACAAAACGTGAGAAACATGTTGGCCCATCCGTTTCTTCCGTGGTTGATTGGTGCAACCGAAGCTTCAGCCAGCACCTCATTCAACAAAATTCCTTTCTATATCGAACGGGTGTGTGCGGTTCGACAAATAACAGCGTTTTACATTAGCTTCTTTGTGAAAAAAAACGAGCGAAATGTATCGTCTGCCACGGCTTCACCAACAAGTGACTGCAAAAACCAGGAACTTCAAAAAGAAGCGGAAGTTGCTGGAGGATTTGGGACAGTTAAACAAAAAAGAGCAAAAAAAACAGTTTAGAGCCGGCTGCTCTCTGACTCGTAAATTCCTACAGTCCATGATACGATGCCTGTAAGGCGCTGCACAGTACATGTTGGCATCCGCATCCAGCCACATGATAGCACATATACCAAGCATGTTCTAATTAGAACAATATACGCTAAAACCAAGCAAAAAACACGCTCTTGCCACAAGAACTCTATGTATAGGCAACCGGACCCAACCCAGACTTGATCGCACCCGGACCTGAGCTCTCCTAACTGAATCTGGACGAGTCAAAACAATAACACTATTGAACTGTATTCACGTATATGGTGGTACTGCTGATGTTTTACGTGGCTTGTCTTTGTAGTGTTGCAAGTCGAACACCCTTCATGGAAATGACCCCCGCTATCGTCAGGGACGTCGTATTAGCTGTGCTGCCCCCTTCGACAGAAAGCCCGAGAAGACATGGCGATCGTTGATATGTATTTATTTGTACATTGTTGTTGGTTTTCGATTCGATTACTTCTTTTTCGCTGCATGTCCACGGGGCGTTGCTCTGATATCACCCCAGACAGCAGGTGTGTTTCTCTTGGTGCTCACAACTATACCGTGCGTTTCGTGCGGTGCAGGCACCACTTCAGACAGCAACCACTGTTCGTATGTATGTAGTCAGCAGTCACGAGTTGGTTACTCGTGACAACAGAGGGATAGGCTGTAGTTGAGTGGATACCCGCGGGCGTGTTTTGTTTAGTTTGCACTTTGACTTCATTTTTTGTGCGCCTTCTTCGTCAGTTTTTTTTTTTTAGGCGAGAATTGTCGTGTATATCAGCCGAAATTCGTTTTTCCGTGCGTTTTCGGATCTTCTCATGGCTCCAGCATCTTTATGTGGCCACGGCAGGCCCTGACCTATGAAATATGCCTGCAAAAATGCCTAAGCTACGTCCTGTTTCCGAAAAAGGCGTTCCTGAACTTTTGTTCTCGTGCCTATCTCGCCCCTTATTTGCCAGGAACGCGTCAGGCACGCTTTCAGACTTCAAGGTCGTAAACGTTACCACCGTTAGTATGGAACCCCCAAAATCAGGGGAAGGGGGATATATCTCGACTAGGTTCTCTGCATCCCGTAGCCACCACACAGTGCTTGTTCGCAAATATGTCAGGAGACACATCAAGGGTGGCGAAACTTGCGCTGTCAAGGGTATACAGATAAATGTTCGACACTCAAACCTGGTAGTTGGGTGTCAGTCAATGCTCAACGAAAACGTTGCCGTCTGTCAAGGAGTGAGAATGCTTTCTCCCGACACATTCGCTTGTTCGCACTCACAGCCCCTCCTTGAGCAACGTTGATTACTTCGAAGAAGTACATATTAATAGTCTAAACACGGAACGACGCGTTGCGTCATCTACTTTGTTCTATGACAACCTTGCAAGTGCCGGTTACATGCATTATTTCAGGCATTTTACCTTTTGACAAAAAAATACTTGGTTTTAGAATAAAATATTTCCTTACGGCGGTGAACATGTGAGAGACATTGTTTTAGGTACTTCACCACTGGAAACAAAACTACTTGGAATTAGTATAGGATTTGCGCTGAAGCGCTGGACAAGTTTGAGCCATTTTTCAAGGCATTTTGCCCATTCCCACGAAACGCTTTGATATTAGAAGGAGAGTTGTCTTGAGGCGTCAAACACTTGCGGGCTCGTCTGCCTTAAATAGATAGGCACGCTCAATACGCCAGGCATATGCCTAACTTTTTGACCATCTCATTTGTTTCGTCCGCATGCATGCCTGAAAGTGCCTTCAAGGCTAGGGCCTAGACCACGGGCTCTTGACTAAGGATCCTAAAGTTGTTGTGAGTTCAACAACAACCACAACAATAACCACAACCACAACAACAACAACAACAGAAGCAACAACAGCAACAGCATCGGTTTCAACGACGCTCACTATTGGGCAGACTCCTATGGTAGCTGAAACCGGAAAACATGACAAAATTTCCCTTTTGCGGTTTTGAAACCACACCCAGCTGATGGGAGATATGATTTCGCATGCCGCAGCACGAAAAAGCTTTTTTTCAAAACACAACAATACCTACCACCGTCGATGATTTCTTGCCTCAGGGGGCCTGAGATGGCGCCAAACCTCCAAGGCAGTATACTTCGCTGCTCCGAGAGTACTCGATGCCAAGTTTATGGGCCGTTGATGCTGTGTGGCCTGATTTCGCTCTCGGAACGTGAAGGCCTGACCCATATCTGGCCGCTTGTTTTCAGACGGAAACGCTGTCGGCTACAAGCATCAACGACACTCGAACTTGGTAGCGAGCACTCTCAGAGCAACGGAGCACACAGCCTCGAAGTTTTGGCATCGTGCCGTGCCCTGCTAGGCGAGGAATCGGCGGCGGAAGGTGCTGTATATCGAAATCAAATGATTTTATGTTTTATGGAGTGGTCGGAAATGCCGCATGTCTACCGACGGCACTACCTCGGGTTTCATCGCGATGAAGGGAAATCCCTTTTTGTTCTTCGGTGTCGGCTTCCCATAAGATCCAGCAACGACGACATTGAGTTCGTACTCAATAACTTGCACTTTCGGTTTCTCGATCTCAGTATGCTAGGATACGAATACGTATTTGAACACTTTGATCCAGGCTCAGCACGTATTAGGCGGGGTTATCCGCGCGGCCATGTTCTTCATTCGTTCAGTGTGTACATTGATTTAATTCCAGATGTGCGCCTTCTTCGTCACATGCATTCTTCAGGTTTTAAGTATCGTTGTTCTCAGGTGAAGTTTCATTCGATGGTTTCCGGATATTTCTAGGGCTACAGCACCTCTGTGTGATCACGGACTACTTGATTTATATGTCAGTAGCTGTAAGAGCAACAACAGTATCACAACACCAACCCAGTACAGCGTTGTATGGGCGGAGACTGCTTGGTTAATACCGACGTACAGCAGAATTTGAAGTCGGTATTTTCGGGCCGATACATGGAGCTTTTCAAAGGCATCACATGCTTATATATAACGCAGCGCGTATTCGGGGTGTGTAGACGTGTTCTGTCTCTGTATTGTTACTCTTACCCGTTCCATGGTTTTGATACGCTACAAGTGTTGCTGCTGTCGCAATCGTACCCTCTGTTGTGTTTGTCATTCCGTGAATAGGAAAAATGTGCCGGGTACGCAACCATGGCATAAAGGATGTGTGCTCGGGCCATCGCTGGTCAACATGTTTTTGTAGAGATGCTGCAAGTGGCGGAGAAACGATTCGCCCGTCGTAAACCCATCACGGACAGCTTGGTGCAACTCCAACGAAAGGAGAAAAAGGGGAAACATAAAGAAGGGGGGGGAGGCACGGGCCGGAAAAGCCGACAGACAGGGGAAGGATAAAGAGGCCCAGACGGAGTGGGCTATGCTGTAAGCTGATGATGCGGGCAATGTTTCGCGATCACCTAACGGCCTGGAGAGATGATGACGGTGATTGTGACTGCATTTCGCGGCGTCTGGCCTGGCGGTTTCGGAGACCAAGACGGAGATTACTTACCTGCGAACGAAAGGTGAGGGGAACGTGCCGTTCACCGTCACCACAACCGGCCAAGTAAGTGTACAAACAAACATTCAAGTTTATGTATTTCTGTGGGACATCAGCGCAGATTGGACGAGCAGAGGTGTCAAGGTAAGGCGTCGACTCCAAAGGTCATGGGCGTGCTTCCGGTAATGTATGATAGTATATGACCACTCTGGTCTGCGCCTGCCCCTGAAGGCGCGAATGCTTAGAGCCGGAGTGATCCAAACGTTGCTCTGCGGTTGCGTTACTTGGAACCCGAGCAAGACTGATCACGGCAGGCTACGAGAGGTACACCAAACGGTGCTCCTCCGATACATAGGCTGGTGGAAACGCGAGCACAACTAGCAAACCCTATCCTATGCTATCACTCTTTTTAGGATAATCTCTGAGAGCGTTGAGACGACGGTGCGCATTCATAAGCTATTGTCTGTGGGCGTTGTGACCCGTATGTGATAGAAGCGTCTGCCGAAGATGGTAATATTCAGAGAGACGGTCGCGGGTCAGGGCTACGCCAGAGGACAGGATCGGGACTGTATGAGGTACCTTGACGAGGACCTCTAGGAGTTTGGTATCAAACTCGAAGGGTGGCGTGAAGCAGCACAGGAAGCTGGCAGATGGTTCCGACGGGTTGAGGAGGGGGCAGAGGTGTTCATGCGGTAATCGCATAAGGATGAGAGAGGGGCATCGGCAGAACGACACACGATATCTGCAACCATGCAACAACTGTTGACGCCGACACACGTTCGCAGAATGGCAGAGAAGAAGGGCGGGGGGTAAAAGGGGAACGCAGGGGGAGAGGGGGAAAGGGCGAGGGGGGTGGTGAAGTGTGAGGGGGGGCGGTTTGTCCAACAGACTGAAGCCTGGGTATGGTCATCATCGTGATGATGCGCTTCCTTCTTCGGGACCACTAGCATGCTGCCACCCGGACAACTTAGTATGTCTGTAGGCACCAGTTCCTGCCTTTGGTGTCCCCGCCTGTTTTTGTCCCTATTTCCCCCCTCTATTAATGTTTACTTCCTTTCCGTTTGTACCTTTTTTTACTTCTCTTTGGATTTTCCGTTTAGCCTTGTTGCCATCTGCTGTTTTTGCTTTCCGCTTGGCTTCGTCTTGCGATTTGTTTTTCCTTCTGTTGATCTCTTTTGAGCTTCCGTTGTGTCCTTAGTGGCGAAGAACGTATGCCTATCTTTTTGTTATCATCTCTGTTGTACACCCCTTGGGTAGAGGGCAAGACTGCAAATTGCGATGCGCATTCTCTTGTGTGTTTCCATCTTGATTTCTTGATTTCTATTGATCCCTTGACTGAATTAAACGTTTTCTCTCTCTCTTCCCTTTTGGATCTGTGATTGTTTCGATTTTGATTTTGATATTTCGACGCCGAGTTTTCTTTTCATCCTGTCTATTTCTTCTGAGTAGTGTGTGGTATGCTCGGTTGCTGTGGCGACTCATACAGCGTGCAGCATGCATCTGAAACGAGCGTTCGTGGACCTCACTTTTGGTTTTTCTGAAGTGTAGGTATATGTCTTTCGGTGATCATGTGTTCTTTCATTTTGCTTCCTTTATTTTTACCGAGGTTTTTTTCCCACTCGAGAGTTATTGGAGCCTGTCCTGCGACCACGGACTACTTTGTGTTGTGGCGATCAGTTTATTTGAGGACAAAAAAAGCAACGTCAACAATGTTAGCCACGTTCGACCAGTATTACGTTTGCATGTACTCTCCTCAAGTCAGCCTCGAGTCTGGCCACAATCAAGCACCCTAATGTAGAATCATACTAAGCATATCATCTAAGCACTGATCAATAGCAAACATCTCGGGTTCGAGTCGGTGGGTCGGCTTCAGGCTCGTTTTAGGGATCGTTTTGGTTCTCAGGTGCACTTACTGTCGGTACTATCCCTCGGAAACCCAAACGTAAAAAAAATGTACTCACTCCATTCAGGAACTCCCGATCCTCCAGAGGTTGTTTCGCTCGCACCGCCAGTCAATCTGAAAAGCCTTGGCCCCCGCAAGTGGCCAAGCGGCGTCGTTCAAGCGGGTGCGCCAGGAAAAAATGCTTTGTTATGTAGACTTTTTGCCTTCTTCGATTTAGTTTTTGGGGAGTTCTGTGGTCGGGTTTTTTTGTTTTTCGCCCGTTTCTTTCTATCCTGCTTATACGACGTTTCCCATCGTTTCCCTTGTTTTTGTTTTGTCAGTTTTTCGCGTCTCCCCAGCAAAAAACGCTTGATTGCGGAAGCCGCCTTGAGCTGATCACCGGGAAGACATTGGCGTCGTAGCCTGTAGTATTGAGAAACGAATTTCGATCACCAGTTATATCACAAGGATTTTGGAATTTGAATGTGGTGTGTACCATACGCCGGGAACACGGCGGAGTTGAAGCCCGTATTGTCGAGAAATATGATTTTGATTTGAGGGTTTCGGCATTCGACTAGTGATGTAGATTACACGCAGCGAGGCGGCAACCCTTTGATTCTGTGAAACGAGGTTTTTAATATTTCAGTTTTTGAATTGACGTGTATCAGTAACACTTGTAGGATCACATCAATAGGGCTTGTGTGCTTGATGATCGCAACTCGATCACGGCATAGACGCTTTAGTATGACATGGCCGTGTGCAGGGAGATCCTGACTTCTTGCGTCATGATCAACGAAGTGTAATTGTGTATGAGTTCTAAGGAGATACGGCCGGTTGCGTCCCGTATGAGTTTCCAGTTTACTGGGAAAAAAAAAGACGAAAAGCCTTCTGCCGTATTTAAAGTGTTTGTCTTAACAAATTGGTGCCTTGCTCCGCATTTGCTTGTGGTCTCCCTCCCTCATGGCAACCCTGGTCTCGACCACCTTCTTTCGTGAGCAAGCCGACTCCATGCACTCGCCATGGTCAATCCGGGACCTCAAAAACACTCGCGAGACGCTTCGAATTCCTCCGATTTCAGCTCTTTCATATGTGCACACGACAAACCTTTGTACCGCACCCGGTAGGATCCCCCTTCACGTGGTTTTTATCAACTATTTACGTACATGCCGTCACGAGTCATGCCGCTTCGAATACGAAGTCGCCCGTGTGCAGGATGGGCAGATACGAGCGGAGACCTTGAAACGTGTGGAACTTCTCTAAGACCTTGCCCGCACCACTACCACGAAGGGGCGGCCTAGTGGGGACCTAATGCATCCGAACATTTCGGGGGACAATACGATAACTATTTCGAACACGGTTCCGGTATTAGCCATCAGCACTCGGAGGTAAAAAATATCCGCTGCGCTGGAAGTGAATCATCTAAATTCGTGTCTTCCACAGTGTCCCTCTTTTCGAGAGGCCGTTGTTTTTCCCAAAGGTGGTCGACGGGTCGGTGAAGCACTTGACAAGTTGAAACCGACAACCACCACACAAGGTGACTTCCCAATGAAGAACATCAATTGGTGCCGTCTGGTGGTATACCTAAAATAAGGACTTTTCCGGCTTCGAACCACTGCACAACGCCTATACTCATAATATGGATATACAGCAACCATCATCCAGATGCTGTTATTGCCTTTGCACGCATACCTACCGGCTACGCATGAAAACATGGGACTTGACTAAGCGCCAACCAGCCTGATTGTGCTCGTTTCAATATACTGACCCTTCTGCCCGATGCCCATCAACCTGCCTGTTGACTCAGCCTCCAGTCTGAATCTCAGCTTACGGAGATATCACGGAGGACTTTACGCAAGCGTGTTTTTCGGACGAGAATTCGGACGATGTGAACCCTTCAGAGGCGACTTGGTCCAACAGGCGCTTCAACAAGTGAACACCCGCGGAGCTCTGTTCGGGTGTACACATTTCTCATCTTCACCGTGAACCTCTCTCCATGCACAACGCGTGGTGGGGCGAAGACGTAGAACATCATGCTACCAGTGCTTCAATATGTGTACTAGATTGGCTGGCCCGGCGAAATTCCGAAGGGGGGAGTAAACGACGAATTACGCTTGTACCGGGCTCAGGAATATATATGATAGATCGCTTAATCTCCGTCATCATCCAGAGGCAAGGCCATTTCTAGTATCATACCTGGTACCTAATAGGCTCGCGATGGATATATTTTTGAAATGAAAGTTCATAAAAAGAAGAAAACGCATGTCTACAGACTTGTCAAGAATTCACGTGAAATATTGTTGGTATTTTATACTGTGCCCCAACTCTCAACAGCAATCTCTGGCTTGATGTGTTTGTGACTAAACCGTAACAACAGACAAGGTAATGGTCTATGAACCTGAATGTTTGGATTATCCCGAGCTATAGCGCGTGGACATGTAATGTGTTTGTAAAAACAACGACCGGAATAATTGTCGTTCATTCCACGGTTGACCCACTTGTCAACACAGATATGCGATTTTGTGTTTCAAACCGCACCAAACTACGAGTACTACCTGATGTGTCATCAGGTTTCAAGCACTCTCTAAGTCCGTAGGTAGCGCAAAGTAATCTTTTGGCTTGAACCCGCCGCATGAAGGAAGAATCTCAGGTGAATAATACATCTAGCGCGACACCGGGCCCTGAGGAACCGGTACATAAATACTTCGTTCGTATACCTGGTATATATACATATATCTTTGGAAGATGTCTTTCCCTACCGATCTCGGACATAAACCATGCACCACTCTTGCACCCGTTCAAGGGCATGCCCTTAAACCTGGCTTGAGAAGTCACTGGCGATGACGTCCGTCGACGAGCTTTCTATATTTTATCCTGCGCAGTGCACGTTTTGGTATTGACCCATGACTTAGTCTCGTGTTCCATAGGGTGCCCACATTCTAATCAGGCTTACACTCCTCTGAGGCCCAGCAGGTATTACACTGCGTCGACTCCGAGCGTGTGCTTCGGAAGAAGACTGCTCGCGCTAACTGGCACGGCATATCATTATGCGTAGTGCATTTCACTTATTTCCATATGTTTCCCTTGGCTACAAAGGACGGCCTGTTGTTCTCCTCCATATTGTGGGGAAATAAGGACTGGACGATCACCGTGTCAGTCCATAGGCAAGGTTAGTGGGAGACGACGCCCATTGTGCACGGGAGGTGGTCAAATATTAAACGCCGCAATATGGCAGAGTGTGTAGCGACGCTCATTCACCAGGTGCATGTATAGCACCGCAATCTTCTAATAATAGTTGTGACGCCTATTCTTCGTTCGTTCCGCTAGCTCTTAAGTGAGGAGGGTCAACAAGTTCCAGTACAATATTTCTGGTGCGACTCTCTCGCACCTGTGGCACCGTCACGGGTACTGATGTCTACCGCTCCACCGACAGCATCGCTCATGTCTGTACCAATAAAGGTATCGTCGTCGCCACCGCTGACAGCTCTGCCTGTAGTCTCGCCTACATCTCAGGAGCTGACTACACCGGTGCGATCGCTTTCATCGCCCACGGTACCGCCAGCAATATCGCAATGTCTCAGGGGCTGCCAACACCAGTCCCATCGTCGGCTCTATGACTCGATTTACGATAGAGGTAGCATATTTTCTTAATTTTGTTTCTCAAAGATGCGGTGACTTGACCCCGAATCGTCGGAATGTCAATCTTGATTTCGAGAAAAAACATTTTGTAGACTTGGGCCGTGGGATCATTCGCCGCGATGCTTTTCGAGTTTTGTTGAAGTCTGTTTTCGGGTGAAGTATGGAGCTGCTTAAATGAGAAGTCCAAACAAAATAGAGGTGAACGTTTGTCGTAGAACGCCTCCTATCCCCGACAGCACAGCCAGCAGTCTCGCCTATATCTCCGCCGATAACGGTACTATCGCCAGCTATGTCGCCGATGGCTCAGCCAGCAGAGCCGCCTACTGCTCGGGGGCTGTCAACGCCGGTTCCGTCCCCAGTATCGCCGACAGCTCAGCCAGTAGCGCCCATACCTGAGGAGTTGCCGACATCGGTACCACCACCTGCACCCCGTACATCTCTGCCAGTAGTATCACATGCATCTCGGGGCCCTCCCACACCAGTACGATCGCGCCCTGCATCGTCAACAGTATCGCCTGTATCTGGGAAGCGGCCAACATCGGTGCCATCCCCAGTAGCGCCCATACCAGGGGGGCTGTCGATACCGATACCATCGCCCATACCACATACAAGCCAACCAGCAAACCCTCTATTTCCTCCGCAGACATCAACACCGGGACCGCTGCCTGCACCGCCTACAGCTCAGGCGGAAATATAGCCCCTATCTCCGGCGCCATCAACACCGGTACCGTCGTCTTCACCTTCAACATATTTGCAAGTAGTATCATCGATATCTCGAGGGCCTCCGACACCGGAACTATCGGCTCTCACTTCACCGACCGTATCGCCTGTATCTGGGAAGCTATCAACATCAGTGCCACCGCGAGCTACGTCGCCGACAGCTTGGCCGGTAGTATCGGCCATAACATCTGAGGGGCTACCGACACCGGCACCATCGCGCACATCGTCTACAGCTCAACCAGCATTCTCACTTGCACCTCCGTGGACATCAGTGGCTGTCGTGCCGCCATCGGTATAGACTACCGCGAAAGCTGTGTCGACCCCTTCCCCCTCGGTGGTAAGAGAGCCTACTGATTACCCCTACAGTCGACTCTGGAACATGAAACGTTGAGGACGATGCCACTGGTAAGCCGACCATGAAAATTAAATCTAGAGTAGAATGAATACGGTCTTCGCCCTGGAGCCTGTTTGCCAGTTCAGGCCAAACACGCAACCGGACTGCATACGGCACAATCAGGAGTGGACGTAACAGGACACCCAATAGCTCACAGTCACCGCGTGTGCTGACTACAGCACTCCATACTAATGCACCCGGCCGTGCCACTACATAATTGCTGAGTTTCCTGTGGTCGCGTTCACCCATCAGGCTGCCGTCAGTGAGCCTCCTAGGAGTATAGATCAATACTTGTTTTGGGGGCGGGTCTTTTACTATCAGCGCAAGCACCAACCCGCAACTGGACGGATGTTTCAAGGAAACTAGTCCCATGACGACCGACGGGTCGATCGTCTACTCTGTGTCGGGTACAACGAGCGGTGGTCAGAATATGTCCATGTGAGCCACGAAGCCATGGTGAGTGTGCAAAGCACGCGTTTCCGTTGTGTGTGCCTAACTAAGTCGTGCCGGTGCCATAGAAAGCCCATCGTTCACGGCGCAACATTGAAGGATGTATTAAATCACTAGTCTGCACGTGTGCTATCTACACATGGCAGCTGGATACATCGGTCTTGTTTTTTCCGGATACCGTACGCTAGTAAATGATTGATAGACACTTTTTCTTTTTCTTTTCTCATCCCATTCATTTTCTTCGCCCTTCTTCTCTCTCTCCCTCTCCAGTCGTAACTCAGATCCGGGGTCACTAAGTAGGCTCTTCTCCCTCCT
>JBBMHQ010064420.1:0-24750 GCA_037834295.1 Postelsia palmaeformis
TTGGTCAATGTCAAATGACTAAGGCAATAAACAAAGGAGTACGCCCCCCCCCCCCCCCTCCTTCCTACTCTCCACAATCAAACTCGATGGAAGAGGTCCTCGGAGACTGAAAAAAAAGGGTCGTTTTGGAACTAGGTGCGTAATTCCAACTGTTGTGGCGCGCAACGAACATTCGGGGATGTCATGCAGTCATCCGCTGGCCACCTCAAGGTCCAGGGTACTCAAAATTAGCAAAGCGCGAACTCGCGACGAATTGCTTGCCGGTAACTGTAAAGCCGGTACACGGAGGCTTATATTACGGGAGGCCATAGTAAATAGGACCAAGTATTGTTAGTAAAATCAGCGAAATATATAGGTTTTGGTGTCCTATGTAATATGGTTCCCCGTAAATACCAGGTGTCATTTTGAAAGGAGAAAATAAAGTTGAAATAATAATCGCAACATGCTCTTCACGGTAGTAGCGTATGCTCCACCTGCTACGGTTCTGCTGCTATCCCAGCATTTTCAGTGAATTCTGTGCGCAGTGCAATAATAATACCCAACACGTAGCCGTGAGCACGTCGAAATGGGGGCGATATATACACCAATATTCAGGGTGAAACAACCGAGGCAAGAAGAGCCGACGATGGCGGCTCAAATATCCCGGAATGCCAACTATACTTGCGATGGCTTTTCGTTTGACAAAGTATTTACTTAGTGAGCGCAAGTCAAGAGTGGGTTGCCACCTTATCGTGGTTATCTACTGCGGTTTTGGGTCCGCACGCATGTTCCCGTTCGCACGGAGACTTTTTCGAAAATTTGAGACAGGCGTGTCCACCAGCTGTAGCAGCCGTGGGGGGCTACGTATTCATTATTTCAGCTTTAGAGTAAAAGAAACCCGTGTGCCAAACACGGATACCTTCTGCCTTGTACCTTGCACAAGCTCCTGGCCTGGAATTTGAGTTGGGAAACGGGGTAGATACGATAGAGTTTCACCCTAATGTTTCTGAGGCATCTCACATGACCTTAAGGAGCTCCACACCTCACCGTAAAACTGATTCCAGCAAAAAAAACAATCGCTTCCCGATGAGTAATCCCATGGTCCAAGTATACATCTACGTCATTGTTCGAAAGAAGATTGACATTCCGACGATTTCGGGCTAAGGAGCCCCGTCATTCAGACTTACCATTTTGGCGGGCATGTGCTACCTCTAGTATAGAAAACGTCTTGAAAGGGTAGGGAGAGCACCTGTTTTTTCTGAGACGCTGAACTCGGGGAACTCTACATCCCTCTCAGAAAACTGATTTTTGGGGAGAAGAAACAAACGGACGCCTGACCTTGACCTATCGTAGGTGGCATTTTAAAAGCGCTGTGAACGGTAATGAGATTCCTAGTGAGATTGGTTAGTTGCTCCGTTGAAGAGCGTTTCAATCAGGCACGCGCCTTTTGGCCCCCCAAAAAAGCTACCTCCATCGTATGCACGAAACACGCGTCTGACGTCTATTCGGGGATATACGCGTTGGCCCGTGAGATGGCTTTGGTTTTGTCGCCGCCGACGGCAAAGGTACGGGTCAATAGTGACAGGAAACAGCAACGTGGATAGTGCCACAAGTACTCGCACGTTTGTGGGGATTGATTCGGCGCAAGCGGTAGAGTGCTCGGCACAACAGCAGCTGTCATTCGTACAGACCATTACATGTCCACCGACTCTTTGATCCAGCCGAGCCTCCGCTCACATCAACCCACCGCCTGTTGCACAGGGCGAGTTCGCCGAGGCCGAGCCGCTCTATCAGCAGTCGTTGGCCATAGAGGAGAAGGCCCTGGGCACGGAACACCCTGCCGTGGCCTCTTCCATCAACAATTTGGCGACGTTGCTGAAGAGTCAGGTGATCATTTTGCATTGTCAGGAATACTCCCTAGAAATGCAGTTGAAGATCCCTAGTCGGGGCCGCGCCGGGCCGTTTCGGGCGTACCACGCGAAGAACTGGTTCCTCAGAAAGTTGCGCCTTGCGTAGAGTCTCGAATAGCAACAATATTAGTTGGCGGACACTCTTGCGATAGCCGGTGTGTAAGAGTGTCGTGCAAGGCTCGAGCGATTTCGCGGCGCAACCAGTGGCGAAGATACTGGCCATTAACGGCGAGAGGGCTGCACGCTCTGGCGCCCCGAGTATATTACAGCATGCGAGTATGTTACAACATGCAACAGTCCGCTCGCGGGAGTTCGGCGCAGGCAGCATCGTGGTCTGCACGGAGATGATTCGCAGGTACGTATCACCACCGCGAGGGGTATCCGCCGTTTTTTTGTTCCAGCCGCGCATATGTAAAGTGTACGACCTCTCAATTTTGCACCGCTCCGGTTGCCTGCCGCACAGGGCAAGTATGCCGAGGCTGAGCCACTTTACAAGCGGGCGTTGGCTATGCAAGAGAAGACCCTGGGCCCGGAGCACCCAAAAGTAGCAGCGTCTCTCAACAACTTGGCGGGGGTATTGAGAAGTCAGGTGATAACCGCCGTGTGTCTGTACTTCTTCTCGAAACGCGTCTCAACGTCCCTGTGTGGTGGATATAGTGGATTGGTTTATACCTGTACGCAGTTTTTTGCCCGTCAAGGTCTGCTCTTAGTGAAACCTGTTATATCTGAACTTTGATACCACCGGGAAATGTTAGGCGATACCGTTGTGTGATCGAAGAAAACGTATTGACCGCGGGGTTTGACGAGATATGTGAGATTTTGTCAGTAGCCACCGAGTGAAAAATGTGCAGGCCGCCAAACATGGGGTTTGACGGTGCAAACCACCAGGCGGGTAGATGATGTGGCGCAGAAGAAGCGAGTCCCCTCGTGGGGCTTTCGGTGCAAGCAGCAACGTCCTCGACACAAGGAGATACTTTTCACACACCACAAACCGTGTTGGGCAAGGCCCCGAAAAACGAATTGACCACCCGTTCACACCGACCCACTGCTGGGTGCACAGGGCAACTATGTGGATGCCGAGCAACTCTACACGCGGTCGTTGGGCGTGCGAGAGGAGATCCTGGGCCCGGACCACCCGGATGTAGCCTTCTCGCTGAGTGGCCTGGCGGCGCTGTTGGATAGTCAGGTGATGACTCGAATATGAGGCGTGCTTGCCTTCTATTAATAGGGGTGGCTCATTACCTCGACCGAAAGCTAGAAGTGCAAGCCGATTAGGCAATCCCGAATCTAGGTACATCACGAAAATTACGGTAAAAGATTGCTGGTACTCCAACGATGTTGGGCTAAGAAGTGCGTTTAGTCCCAGTGACGTATTTTGGCCCCAAAATGCTGCCTCCATTGCAGCACGCCTCTTGTGTTAGGAACGCTACTAGTAAATAGTTGCGGGGTCCTCCTGTCTATCCAGGGCCGTATTTGATACGCTTGTGGGCTATATATACCCAGCGACCGCAAATTATTACTCGAAGCGTATCTGAGGTTTTCTAGTTGCAGCAATTTCATTGGTACTGCTTGTTTTTTCAAGATAGTACCTGACACCTGGTGGCCCTTCAGGGGGTGTTATACTTGGTTTAACCCTCGCAAAGCATCCTGGGGTTAGCCGTGTAGATACTTAGGACTCCTTGTGGACATTGTTTAAAGAATCTATACTCTGACAAGGGCGATACGTACAACTGCTGTATAGATACCTCACATCCCTTATTTTTCTCAACGTATGCCACAGCCACCACGACGACCATGTACGCGGAACTCTCTACGTGCGGAATAGGCATTATTATCTACCCGTCTGCCAGTTTTTCAATCCTAAGGGTTATAGGGTGACTGGCAGTCTTTGGTGGCCGTTCTCTAGCGTCTACTATCGGACGGATGAAGTACTAGCCCCGTATTCAAGGCCGAGACGTGTTTCCTACCCGTTTATCACCCACTCGACCATTGCTTCGTAGGAATAACATCCCAACCTGTCAGACCCCCCTCGGCGCTGGCTGCAAACTCGCCATTCTAGATAAAGTCTCACAGCTCACCATGAAGCCGTTGCGTTAGGCCAACGAACCGGCGCGGCTTCAGGGTCCCTGGCGGTGAAAAACAATAACAAGGATCTCTCCGACGACGCAACACACTGCTCCATAAGATTCGCGTCGCGGCCGGGCTTTTTTTACCATTAAAGACGCCTGGCCACGGAAAAAGTTCACGGAGATCACTCATGTTTGCCTGTGATTTCGTGTGCCCCACGACGCGGCGACCACTGAAACTGCCAGAGCCACCGAGTCCTACAAGGTGTAGGAGGTTTACCCACTCCCTTTATACTCGGGTTCCTCAGTGCCGATACGCCCCCGGGTTCACCCGGGTGCACTCGGGTTCACTGCTGTAAATCAGTTTCGTGCTGTAGAACCTCTTTTCGGTCCTGTTTTGTGTGCCTATATTATCCCGCCGCCAATAAGATGACCGAAATACAAAATGAACTATTGTGAAGTTCTGGTTCTGGGAAGGGCGCTCCCATAACCCAATGCATAATATTGTTCTACAAGACTAACCTAGCTAGCTACGAGAACGGTTCGACTGTCCAGCCACCGACGGCGAAGATGCGGGTGCCTGAACGGCAATACCGCTGCGTGATTCTGTCCACAAGGTACCGACTGCGCAAACAGCTCCCGACTCTCGTTCGGAAGATTCGGCGCAAGCGACACCCGTGTTCCGTCGCAAGAGATTTTACCCGCAAATAGACGCGGCCACGTTTTTGGATGTCCAAAGGCCTGCCAGGTATCATTTAAACCCCACCCCCGCGAAACGCTTGACCGTTTGTTTACACCAATCCCACTGCCCGCTGAACAGGGAAAATACGACGAGGCTGAGCTACTCTTGAAGAGGTCATTGGCCATACGAGAGAAGGCCCTGGGTTCGGAGCACCCCGACGTGGCATCGTCGCTCAGCGATCTGGGGGTGTTGCTGAGCAGACATGTGATAGATCATTCAGAAATGCCTGTCCAGGGCCATGTCAGGCGTTGTTTCGTAGATTCCCGGTGAAGAGTACTGTTTCCCGAAGCAGGTTAATCGTGTAAAAGAGGTCTGAAGTGAGGAGATATTGCCGGCAGTATTTATGGTTCAGCGATCGTATATGAATGACGTGTGATTTTGTAGCCGCCGCCGGCGAAGATGATGACCGTCAAGAACGAGAATGCTGCGTGATTGCGCACACAACGATGGCTCGTGAAGGAAGGCTCATGATCCCAGTCCCACCTCCGTAAAGTGCTCGACCACTCATTGCCTGTTTGCACAGGGAAAGTTTGCCGAGGCTGAGCCACTCCTTGAGCAGTCGTTGGCCATACAAGAGAAGACCCTGGGTCCGGAGCACCCTGAAGTGGCACTATCTCTCCACAACCTGGCGGCGCTGCTGGACAGACAAGTGGGCATACTTACAGAAGATGTCTAAATGCCCCGTCCGGCTGTTCTTGGTACTTTTCGTATGTTTCCCGCGAAGAGTGGTGATCACCGAAACAAACCATGGTTTCGGAATGCAGCAAATTCCAATGGCGATGCTACTGCTCGAGCGAACGCATGCTGGTTGTCGAAACCGGGGCGTGCGATTTTGTAGCTGCCAAAAGGAGGAGATACATATCAGCCTGTAGAAGAGCGCTGTGTGATTCCGTCCACCACGCCCTGGGTGACGTTTTCGTCGTAAGGCCACGGAGAACCTTTACCCACCACCCGCGGGGTTTCCGGGTGACTCTGAAATTCAATCGGCGTTTTTAACACGCCGTGTTTGGTTCTTCGGCTGGTTTTTGCCTCTTCAGAGACCGAGTGATGAAGTTTATGTTGTATCTCATCTACAGCAGCTTGTGATTCTCCTCGGAGTGGCCGTCTGCGCTTTTCTCAACAGAAGCCCACACCTGGAGTTTGAGGTGATGGACGGAAATGGTCGATCTTTGGGGTACGCTAAATGAGCGAACAAATAAGCCGCGCCTGAACGTTTGCACTTCACTTCCGAACAGCTACAGCTCCTCTGAAGAAATCACAGCTCCTCCCAATGGAGGCGACGGGTGCGCCAGGCAGCAACCATAGGCGACCAGCAACGACTCACGAGGCGTTTTCGTGGAGCCGACGTTGCAAGCCGGCAGCACAAACACTCTCACAATCGCTAAATGTTTTGTTTTCATCCGCCAGCGCCTAGCGTGATGGCTGCCTCCCCGAGGGCAGTGTGGCTTTTACCAAACGTTGGCTGGTCTCCTGGCGGCGAGTTTGAAATATGAAGCTGACGTGCCCGAGAACAGAGCGGACGGGGCAACTACGTAACCGATTTGTAGGGACATTAAGATTTCGACCCAAAAAAAGTTGGAGAAGAAGGGGGCTAACAAGCTCTGGATTCTTGTTTATCTGCATCGCATAATATGAAGCCACGGAGAACGTACTTTTTTTGCGAACAGTTTCTTCTGTTTGCAATACGTTTGTGTGTTTTTTGGCGAAACGCCTACGCACGCGCGCCTACTACACGACAACAGAGTCCTGAGATATCGCTAGCACTGTTAACATACCTCTCGCCGCAAAAAACTCCGCTCAAGAGGACCATCATGCCATCACGAAAACAGTTCGCGGATACCGCAACCAAAATGGGTACCCAGGCACGTGCTATGGTAGAGATCCACCGATTTGTTTGCGAGGCTCCTCACTTCACCCTAAGGAGCTCTACATCTCACCCAAAACATTCTTTGGGGGGAAAAAACAGTGCAATCCGACTGTAGTGGGTATGAAAACAACCATATTGCAAAGCAAAAGTGGGATTCTGACGATTTTGAGTCAAGGAGGTCCGTTATTCAGGGGAGAGCGTATATCCAAGAAATGGTACTGACTTACCTGGCACTGGCATGATTTTAGCCTCGACTTCGTAACGTACTCGACCGCTCGGGTTACATCAACCCACTGCCTGTTTGCGCAGGGCAAGAGCACGGAGGCTGAGCCACTTTGCAAGCGAGCATTGGCAGTACGAGAGACGGCTCTAGGCTCGGAGCACACGGACGTGGCATCATCGCTCAGAGTGTTGGCGGGGTTGTGGACGAAACAGGCGAGAAGTTCATCGTCGATAGCTTCACTCGAAAAGGACTGCAGATACTTGCCGTAGTCATTTGTTGCTTGCCGCAGTCACTCGACCATTGAAAACGCCTCCCTTTCGAGACGGAGCACCAATCCTTCTCCTAGCATAGACACTCGGAAAGGGCTGCAGGGGGGGGGGGGTCGGTGGCCGTTTCAGACGGATGTCCCGATACCTGCTAGAGCTATTTTCCTTGGAACCAAAGTTCAGATTAGATCGCGCTATTTTCTCTTGCGCGAACGAATGCACAGGAGTGTTTGTTAGCGAGACACTTGCAATTGTGTCGAAGTGTGGACAGCGAACATGGCGGCCGGCGATGACAATTCTATGCTTTGTGCTTTCTTACACGAGGCAAAGTGGGGCAAGTGCCATCGCTGTCGTTGGACTTTTGACGGAATCAACACAGCATGCTCGCGATTCGTATGTGTTCCATCCGCGCTGTAAATCCACTGGCTTCGGAGTCAAGCCGCGCCTCGAGGAAGTGCTTGACAGACCGTACGTGCCGATCCACTGCCTGCTGCACAGGGCAAGTATGCCGAGGCCGAGCAACTCTATCAGCAGTCGTTGGACATAAGAGAGAAGGCCCTGGGTCCTGAGCACCCTGACGTAGCGACATCGTTGAACAACCTGGCGGCGTTGCTGAATGGGCAGGTGACACAACTTCAGCTATCAGGACATTGCTAGGAAAAGGTTGACCCGTTTGACCTGAACAAGGGACGGAAATAAAAAACAGGGTTCTCCATGGGTCAGGTCAGTCCTCGCGGGTCGGGCCAGGTCGGGTCGGGTCAGCGGGATCTGGACCGACCCGTGAGATTTGAAACCATCCTGACCCGACCCTACCGACCGGCTAGTTTTTGAATACCTTCTGATCCATTCCGACCCGACCTGCGGGTCGGGTCGTGACCCGGGAAGGTCCCTGAAAAAAAACAATACAGGGTAAGGAGGTGGATGGAATGAAACAACTAATGACTTGAGCTGTTAATGGTGTGAGTATATTAGTTTTGATATTTGAGGGAGGCCAAATGCGAGGCCCTCTTGTTGTTGTGTCGTAGATATTCAGAGAGGAATGCCGTGCCCCCCTTCGAGAGAAACCATCAATCTCGATGGTCGTACTCCTGTGTACGCGGACGTGCGACGGCTGTATCATATGACGCTCGTAGACGTGTGCTGCGGCAGCGGTAGCAGCGGCAAGCTTTTCTGAGACTCCTCCCCCTTGAAGAGCTCTGTACGTTAGAAAAAAAAGGGGTTCCAAAAAAGGATGGCTACCTTGACCCTTCTAGGACCGCAGTCAGTCCCATGTTGGGAACACACCACTCAAACTTGAAGTGGTTTTCCCCCAACATGGGATTGCGGCACTAAAACGTCCCGTTTTGGGGACGATTCACTCAAATTATCAAGTGGGTTATCCACGAAAAGAGACGACTGCAATACAAAAACACCCCGTTTCGGAGACAAATCGCTCCAATTTTTATTTTAAGCAGTTTGTTCTCAAAACGGAACTGCGGTACGAAAACGTCCGCCGTTTTGGGGACGAATCCCTCCAGTTCTCATATAGAGGTTTGCCCCCCAAACGGGAATCCAGTACCAAAAGGGTAAACCTCGCCCGGCCTATCGTGGGTCGGTAGGTAGGTAGGTAGATAGGTAGGTAGATAGGTAGGTAGGCAGGTAGGTAGGTAGGTAGGTGTTGTTCAAATCATGTTATAGTCAAACAAAAATGAGATCAACGACTTTGGGTATGTAGTTCCCCAGTGCCCTCGAGGAACCCCACGAGTCATATTATTTTCGGCACGAAAATGTTACCCCTTACTAAGGGTACACGGCAAAAAAATAATATCGACGCCCCACGATATATTGGGGTCTCAGACAAGGGGGGGTGGGGGGGGGTACTCATTGTCATGCATGGCCGTAGTCGTATGACCATAGACCCTCGCATCCCTACCATGCCGGGACGGAGCACGCCGGGTTTTCACCGATCAAGCAGATATTGCTTGCATCAAGCGCGAAGCGCCGTGAGGTGTTGGGCGAGCCGCATGAAGGGTGAGCTGCGCCCTATGAAAGGACCACCTCTGAGGCGTATTTTCTTGCACAATAACGACAGCATCAGTGAATTGATTTAACTTCTGGTGTGGCAAGTTTCCAGAGACAACAATGGGAGAAGCACTATGTAACTGCATCGTGGGGGCCTTACCATATGCACACTACGTGATGCGATCATCTCCCTTGTGCGGGTTTAAGGTTCTCCCCGCACGAAAACGATCTAACTCGACTGCCAGCCGTGGTAACCGCCAAAAAAAAAGCAAAGAAAAAAGTACCCTGGTATATATCGAGAGGGGTGTGTTACAGCGTCGTCGCCAATCGACGCCGACCCAATCTCTCTATATATACCAGGTATAGGGGGGTGCGGGTAGGTGTGCTTGATATTATGGATGGCCGTAGTCGTGTGGCCGTAGACCCTCGCATCCCTACGATACCGGGATGGAGCACGTCGGGTTTTTACCGACCTGGCAGGCATTGCTTGCAGACGGGCGGGAGATACCAAAATCAAGAAAAACTAGAACTAAAATAAGAATGTCACGTATTTGATTTCTTAGCAAAATCACAACCTGCTACAGTACGGACGACTACGTATTAATAGTTCGTTTTCAGTTCCGACACGGCGACTCCGTTCCTCTTTCTCTCGTGTGTCGTACTACACCCCTATCTAACCTGTAGCTTTGTTCTCAACTGCCGAGGGCAAAAGCAAAGGCTGACCAACATCAATAAAGCTGCGCGTGAAACTGAACTTCGCCCATTCATTGCGAAAACAACCGCCTTGAGTATTCTTTCGAAGGGCTTTTAATTTCATGGCCGGTTCTCCGTAAGGTGCTCGATCCACTCGCTTTTTGGCGTCCACTGGCGAGCCGTTGAACAGGGCAAGCTCACCCTGGCCGAGCCGCTCTACAAGAGAGCGCTGGTTATTCGAGAGAAGGCCCTGGGTTCGGATCATCCGGCGGTGGCCTCGTCCCTGAACAACTTGGCAGTGTTGTTAGAAAACCAGGTGAAAACTCGTACGTTGTTCTTGCCTCACCAGAAAGGATCTGTTATAACAAAAAAATGTTTTTCTAAGTAAATAATGTCCAAGAACCCGGCTGGGGGCCGTGCCGTTTTTTGTTTGTTTGTTAATTCACCCGCCAAGAGTTGTGTTTTGCCGAGTGCCAAAAAGCGCCAAGTGTATTGGCAATACGTTACTGGTATACGGAGTATATTCGTGCGCGTACACTTTTACGGGGAATATTATTATAGTAAATAGTACCGACGGTAAACACAAAAAAACTATATATTTAACTATTTTTACGAATATTTGGTCCTATTTACTATCCCACCCCCGTAATGTTATAAGTTGTCTATAGTTTAAGGGCTATCGTGTTGCGCACGAAGGTGAAGATGCACACCCTTCACGACAAGAGTGGGCCGAAGGATAAAAAAAAGAACAAAAATAGTGTTGGGGTGATTTCGCAGAACTAGGCATACTCCTCTCGCAAATGGCAGCCCGCTCGCGGGACTTCTGGGGCAAATCGCGGCGTGCTCGGCGCAGAGGTGACTCGCATATACCACGACCACGTTGACTGCGCACAGGCTTATGATTCAAGCCACCCCCCCGTCAACTGCTCGACCACTCACTTTCAGTAGCCCACTGCATGTTGCCCAGGGTAAGTTCGCCGAGGCGGAGCCCCTCTGTCAGAGGTCGTTGGCCATACAAGAGATTTCGTTGGGCCCCGAACACCCAGCGCTGGCGGCATTGCTCATGAACTCCGCGGGACGGTTGAAGAGACAGGCGAGGACCGTTTGTTCAGTATTTACCATCCGTCACTGTACGGTGCATATTTCGATCTAATACCTGTAGTACGGGGAACCATAGTAAATAGGACCAAATATGGTTAGTAAAGAATGTAAACATACAGGTGTATGTGCGTACCGTAGGCCCTATTTAATATAGCCCCGTAATACTATCCATCGATGTAACATTTTCCTCCAGCCGGTTTGATTTTTCGGCCAACTATCGCCAGATATATACTACAATAGAAGCTGCTTTCGCTCACATCAACCATCGTTTTGTTTCCCGGGAAACAAAGATAAGGCAAATAAGTTGACCCGAGATGACTGAAGAATTTGTGTCACAGCGGGGACTCAGCTCGGGCTGAAATGAGGCCAGAGACCCTTATACACATGGCTATCCTCGCCTGCCGTTCGAGTTCGAGCGGAGACTCGCCCCTGCGCCCTCTTCGTAGCTCGTGAGAACTCCAGACCCCGACGAAGATTGCTGTCGTGGGTTCCGGTCGTCGGAACAGGAAATAGTGTTGATGGACGAATTATCGAACGCCTCTACGGTCGGTAGTTTGCACGGCGCGTGACACGGAAGGGTGGTCAAACAGTGGGCATTTCTTTGGACTTTGGCTTCTTTTCGTGGTTTGATGGGGTTGATTCAATACCCCAGGTTTTATTTTGGTACAGCATGTATGTACACTGAAAAAAAAGAAAGAAGAAAATTTCGTTTCCTATATTGTCTCTTGGGATCCCCTATTTCTGAGACAGGGATCTTCCCACAGCTCAAGCCCCGTCCTTGAGGCGTAAACCAGCCGCCGTAGGAACGATTGTGACAGTTACTACGCACCATCGTACTGGACCCCCCGGCGCCACGGCGCTGCCATTTTCCCCTGTGTCATTTCATTGTTTTGCTTATTTTGGGTGAAATACCGGCTTGATCCAACTCGCTCTGTGTACACAGGGCAAGTACGCCGAGGCCGGGCTGCTGTACGAGCGGTGTTTGGCCATACAGGAGAAGGTCCTGGGTCCAGACCACCCTGAAATGGCAGCGCCTCTCAACAACTGGGCGGTGTTGTTGAAAATCCAGGTAACAGCTATGAGAGTTGTCGACGGCTTGGAGACCCTGTTTGACGTCCTACCGAACAGTTTCGTAGTATATACGAGGACCCGTAAATATTTCGTTCCGCAAAAACGTCGATAAGAATGGGCTGCGCGATTTCGCGCAATAGGGGCACCAGTAGCGAAAGAGCAACAAGTAACACCCCTCTTCTTCGAGAAGTTCGGCGCAGCAAATACCGAAATATGAAAACGTTATTGGAAAAAAGCAAAACCGCGGTGGCGTCCACGGGCTCGTGCTTAATGCAGCGCCTCCGTAGCGTGCTGTCCCCCTCATGCCCGTCAGCCCACTAACTGTTGCGCAGGGCAAGCTCGCCGAGGCTGAGGCACTCTACAAGCGGGCGTTGGCCATACACGAGAAGGTCCTGGGTCCGGGGCACCCTAGCGTGGCGACATTGGTCAACAACTTGGCGGAGTTGTTGGATAGCCAGGTGAAACCACAGTTTTTCAATGCGGTTGCTAGAACGACAGCAGTAGTGCTGCAAGTTCCCTGGTCGGGTCCTGTTTGTACGCTTTCGCGCACGCGTTTCCCGCGAAGATCTGTTTTTTCCTGAAAGCTGCAGCGCTTCCAAAACAAGCAAGCCATGTGACAGTGCATCCAGGCGGGTTGTCTACCGAGCAATGCCACGGCAGGGGGTGGTGCCATATTGTTTTTTTTAACTCCTCACGTAAGGAGTTCAGCATCTCATCCCAAGCATAACAATCAACGAACTTTTGCCAGCGCCGTACCCGACCAACTTTTCCATGCGCTAGTCTTAAAACGAAGATACTTATGTAGCCGAATCAGCAGACATAACCGGTATACTGATAGTTGATCACCCGAGGAGGTCGGCCGGTCATACAATATTGCCTCAGAAGGCAAAAACATGCAACCCCTATCGCGGTATGAGTTTGATAACCCCCCCCTTACGTGTGAATTTATAAATGGCTCCGGCGAGGACGGAGATTTAGACGCCCCACGACGAGAACGCTGAACGCCTTCACACCTCGGACAGTTATGTAAATCTACAGATCACCTACAGATAATCTACAGCCCATCTACAGCTCATGCTTTGGTACTTTCAAGGCAGACATATCATCTGTTTCCGACGTTGTATGGCTTAACTCATGCTGCCGAAGGGGGCCCGTATGATCCGCCCTGTAAGGCAAATATTGCATAACCCTCTCATAACGGCAGGTGAGGAACTAGGTGATTGACAGCAGACAGATCAGATAGACCATGCTCTGTTCGAGGTTGTGAAAGGTCTTCACAAACCAAAGTGCCACAGATGACAGCACCCTTGCGGGGCTTCTATACGACGCAAGCGACGGCGTGCTCGATACTAATTGATTCCCACATTTATATGTATAGCCGGCGTCCCCGGTGGCTTAGTTAGTGGTCCGCGTGCCTACTAAGACCTATTTTGTGGGTTCAAGGCTCACCGAGTGCATGCTCGTGAGGACTTGTCCTTACATAAACGTTGATTTGCGGAAAGCCCGAAAGCGTGAGTTAGCTACGTTCGAGGAAAACTGACGAGCAGTGGGAATGATGAACCCTATTATCGACGAAAAGGGAAGGCACGTACCGGGGGGGAAAAGGAACGACATCTATGACCACGGCTTACTCAGAAGAAGACCGCTGGGGGTTAAACCTCCTACGGGTTAAGCTGTAAAGTGAAAATGATAATTCGTATATAGAGATATGCTCAGCCACCAAGTAGGCATACGCCGAACCTAGCGGGGCTCATGACTCAACCGCCTCCAGAGAGAGAGCGCGTTACAAGTGTTTCCGTAGGCCTTGGCGTTTACTCATCGCGTCAACTTTTCGGTGTCATGATTCTTACAAGAAACAATCACCATTGTTAACCACTGTGTATTGGGCTGTATGTGCACATCGTGACCGCGTCAACCACTCATCACGCAGCGCCGAAGCTTTTGCCTGAAGCCCCCTCCGTCGATGCTTCAATAGTGTGATGTTGCGTACAGTTTATTCTCGACAACTTTAGAACACGCGACTTGTCTCACCCTGTTTCCGCGCGAGCATCATGCTTGAGAACGGCGGGTACATGAGCACGCAGCCTCTGCTTACAAAGAACACCAGCGTCACAAGCTTTTAGTGAAATTGGGTGATCGGAAACTCTTGCCGTGTCTTTTAGCGGGTGCGATTGACTCCAGTTGCTAAATAACGCATTGGTACTCACGCGCAAACGCACGCGGCCCGCAGGGAAAGTACGAGGAAGCTGAGCCTCTCTTCAAGCGCGCCATTACCAGCTTTGAAGCGGCGCTGGGGAGCGATCATCCCGACCTGGCAACATTGCTTATCAACTGGGCTGCGTCGCTAGACAGACAGGCGAGAACCAAACGAGTTTTTCCGGGAAGTTGCTTTCGTACGCGAGCAAATATAGGTTCTTGGGCTTGTGTGATAGGTTTTACTAGTTCGGGGGGGGGGGGCTGTTGACGACTATTATTGTGTTCCTGAGCCGCGGGCTTGGCCGTATACTACGGTTTAGCCTCGAGGATGGGGGTGTTGTGAACTGGAGAGACCAAGTCTGAACGCCCGAAGGTAATGCACCGGCGGTGTCAGAAGCCGCACGTGATTGGTCGAAGCTCACAAATATGACAGTTGCCGCAAGAATCATGCGTAAGGGCAGTTGGGCGTTCCTTTATTATAATGTAGACATACGTACGTGGTAGGAACTGTCTAGCCTCTACACGGTTGCAATCTTTGAACGCGCCAAATGAAGTCAGCAGGAGGCGGCCACGTGCTGCTTCGCGCTGATCAGCGAAAATAACGATTTTTGTACTACCCGAGCCTTGTCAGATCTGCTTCCCGCTACATAACAGAAGTTCACGAAATATTTTTTTTCTGAGGCTACTCACTCACTTTGGGAAACTCTATTCCAACAGCAATGGCAAATCCGACGAGCGTTTCTACTTATCGAAGAGAAAGACAAAATTTGACCCGAGTCGACGAGGGAAGACGAAAATGTTGAATTCTTCTCGCGCCAGAAGCCAGGCCACGAGCTGTAGTGGGGAGGGGGTAGGAGGAGCGCTCTCTATGTGTAACCCAATGGGTGATTTGAGCTACGGTTGAGAGGGAGCGGCAGAGCAGCGCGAGGATAATACGTGGGGTGACTAACATGAAAAAAGCAGGGGGAGCGAAAATCGAGCACACTCTCCAGCGATATGTGCATGCCTTCTACAGTTAGACAAATGCCTATTTGAGCAGTTCCTCAGTGGAGAAGCCCCGTTGGTGACAAACGTTGCCTTGAGAGGACAAGAAAGTGCCACTCCGATCGCAGTAGGCGTCCGTATAGTGGATCATATTTCGCGACCGACCCCATGCCTCAAAACGTTTCCGCAGGATAAACACAACGAGGCTTTGACGCAGTTGCAAAGGGCCTTGGCAATCAGGACAAGGACACTCGGGGAAGGCCACGAGGACACGGTCGGCGCTCAGGAAATGGTGGAGATAGTGGAAACGCAGGTTCGTTCGTGGGCAGGAAGGAGTCTGCCGTAGGGTCGTCTGGTATGCAAAGTCCCGAGCACAAGGCGCCGATCCGATGCAAAGCCATCGTACTTTCCGCAGAAATCCCAGGTGGGACAGACCCCGCGGACCAGGGGTCGAGGATGCTGCTTGCAGTAACGGCGGACTTCTCCCATGGGCAGCTAAAAGCTGTGTCGTGTATTTTGCGACGTCGCATGCCTGGTATACAGTTTGTGCTTCTGCTGGGCTCCCCCAGGTCGAGCTCAATGACGGCAGATATCGCATATCGGAATCGGTTTTGGTGTTCACTCGTGCGAGTGCTGGCGTTGCCGAGCTTGATCTCCTCAACAAGCGTTGCCGAGGACTGGACATTCGCGGGGTGTGTGTATTCTTCACATTCAACCGTTTTTTCTACCCGTCGGCATCCAGCACAACCAGTGTGCGTGCCGATTCTTCAATCTCAGAGGTAAACACGTTATGGGAACACGAAGCTACGCCACAGAGTTACTGCTAATACATGTTTATGCAGTGAGCAGAGCAGACAGTGCAAATGCCATGTCATCATACTGGATACGACAGTCACTACATCCACATTTTATGAAAGATAAAACAAATGAAACAAAAAAACAAAACAAACAGAAACCTAAGGAAACACATCGAAAGAGAACAAGACAAAATAACGACGGGCTGTCGATGATTGTGTTGGCTCTCCTTTCTGCCGGCATGCTCGGTCCTGAACCCGAGTGTCAAAGTGCGGATCACAACGGTTCAACGCTGTGGCGGCCACGGGGGCGTTGCTCAGTGTTAGCTGTTTACTTCGCTTGTCGTTTGTGGTTGGTTACGGGCGAGCTGAAAGGGCTGATTATTACAGAGGCTAGAGTAGAATGGTGAGTTACAGGACGCGAATAGATTGTATCGGACGAGCATTCCAGTTTGTCGCTGGAGGGGCGGGAGGGGGGGGGGGGAGGGGAGTAGCGTCATTCATCCGAGAAAAAGCGGAAAACGCGTTCAGTCCCGCGCGGCATGCCACCTTGCACTGCCTTGCTAAATATCCGGCAAAGGTGACAACAGGAGTGGGCAGGCGTCGCCGTCTCAAAAGCCCACTTGAGAGTGTAATTTTCCGTCCGTTCTCTGGGACGATTTGACGGTCGGCAGATATTTGCAGGACACAGAATATTCGTAAACAAGGAATATACAAGCTGCCAGCCAGCAAGGTGAGAGGGGGCGCTTTGGGAGACGGTGCGAACGTTGAACGGACGCATGGATGTGTGTGCGATAGCGCACACTTCAAATTTTGGGGTGTGCACCCTTATTTTGTGTGTGGGTGTGAGTGTGTCCATCGTTCGCGCACGTCAATATGGTGCGTTCGATCGCACCTCGTGTCGCAGAATTGAAGCACAGCGGTTATCTGACGGCAATACTTGTAGAAAGCTTCGGCCCTGGATATCGGGAAGGTATCTCTCGTCTGGACTGCACCATGATGATATCGTCGGACGAAAAATATACTTAACTGGCAGCGGTGAGTCTGCAAATATCTCATCCGTTGTGCTCGGAGCGACGAGAGAACGTTTTGTGCGTGATTATTTTCCGGGGAGACTCTTCGGTCTCGATCTGTGACGAGTACCTCCCTACCCCTTATCATGTATAGTGCTGTAGGTTGGGTTGGCGTCGGTTGGCAACGACGCTGTGAAACATGCCGCTCACTATTCGAGCTAGACAACCAGGGTGGTACCGCTTTGTTTTTCTGTTTTTGGCGGTCGGTCACAGCTCGTTGTCGAGTGAGATCATTTGTGCGAGGTGAACAGCCGTTACTCTGCACAAGTGGGAGTTATCATATCACGTATCTGGTGGTATTTATGGGAAGGCACCCAAGAGACAGTTACATAGTACTCCCACTGCTGTCTCTGGAAGTGGCTACACTGGAAACTATATTAACCCCTTGAAGCTGACATCCATATGCAAATCCGCCTCACAAGCGGTTCTAAGTAGGATGCAGCTCACCCTTCATACGACTCGCCCCACACCTCACGGCGTTTCGCGCTTGGTGCAAGCCGTGTCTGCCTGGTCGGTGAAAACCCGGCATGCTTCGTCCCGGCATTTCAGGGATGCGAGGGTCTATGGTCATACGACTACGACCATGCATGAGATCGTGAACACCCCCCCCCCCTCCCCCCGCTCCCCTACACCATCATGCACGCGTCCACCACTCCCCACCATTGTCAGTCCGACCACGCTCACGAAACAAGCAGAGCGAATACATGCCCATGAAACACTCCATACCCTTCCTGCCCCTTCCTCGCCCTCTCCCTTCTTCCTTCCTTCCTTCTCCCCCGACAACCTCCTTGCTACCAAACCCCCTGCAGCAGCCATCCGTCTTCGCTGACACAATTGCGCAGCAACAACCTGCTGTGCTGTAAATCCTGCTACAGCAGTAACGAAACACGTCGTGCTTGACAGTAGTGGTAGACCCTGTGCACCAGGGCACGTACGTGCTTCAAAGCCTGCTCTAAAGTAATGTGCCAACGCAACGCCCCGCAAGAGGTACGTAGTAGGCCCTGCGCAATGAGGTCGCAAAAAGAGGCTTGGCGACTCCACGCTATTCTCAGTTTGTAGAACTGTGTCTCTGTTTCGCTGAATGCAAATATGTCTGTCTGTCTGTCTGCCTGTCTGCAAGGCTTACATTTTGAACACTTTCCAATCGCCGATATATAAGCTCATTACGGATTATATTCGTTCAACGTATTCAACCCTTACGGACCTTCTATTCTGAAACATACCGTACCACCAGGAAAATCTAGCCATACAATATACCCACCTCACTGTACTACCGCAAACGTACCATGCCATATACGGTGTGTTTCCCGTACCATACCGTCAGCACATACCATCCCATACCGCAAACGTACCATACCATATACTGTGTTTTCCCCGTACCTTACCGTCAACACATACCATACCACATGGTGTTTTCCACCACCAACATATCCCATATCCCATACCACCGTGCGGGTTTGGGCCTGAAGACCAACAGAAGCGCACTCGGTGCGCACCTCTCAGTGGGTACGTACTCGTATAGGCTACAGCAGTAGCGGCACAGCAGCAACACCACCAGCAGCAGCAGTAGTCACATTGTGAAGTAGAAAATACCAAGATGAGTTGACTCGACACGTTTCTCCGCCGCCACACCAGAGGCAGGCAGTCAGAATTGGCTCAGACGCTTGGGTTCTACGCTCAGTTCAGCGCATCGGCTGCTGGCGTGCACAAAGTAGTTAAAAAAAAGATCTGCGAGTGCTACTGTATCCTTCTCGAATGGCAAAAAATGGGCTCTTTTCAGGTCTGGGAGCATACCGTACGACACCGCGGGCAAGCTCTTGCCCCCTTGAACATGGATCCATCTGACTTCTTCGAGCCCGTCATCTTTAAGAGTTGATTTTGCCCGCCACTAGTTGGGTTGGTCGTGGGTTGAGTCCATGTTGAGATCGAGCGTCTATCGTCGCACGAGCTTAAATAAAAATTTTGTAGTTCTCGTTTCCATTCGCATACTATAGCAGGTATTATACAGTACAACAGCAGTGGATTACTTTCTGCGGCACAGCACCCGCACTATGAGAAAAAGAAACATCCGTCTCGAATTGCAAAACATGTTTTTTTTTCAGGTTTGGGAGGATCCGTAGGACGCTGTCGGCAAGCTCTTGCCCCCTAGACCATGGATCCACCTGATTTCTTCGAATCCGTCATATATACTACAGTAGTTGGTCTTGCCCGCTACCAAGCGGGTTGGCCATGGGCTGAGTCTATGTCGAGATCGAGCGTGAATCGTCGCACGAGCTGAACGAAAACTTTTGTACTACTTCCCGTTTCCATTCGCGAACTATAGCAAGTTATTGTACAGTACGACAGCAGTGGACTACTTTTTGCGGCACAGCACCCGCACTATGAAAAACAAATGCCAAGAACTTTACGACGACCAAATAATTTTGTTACGAGTATACTGCTTGTTGTATATACTTCGTCGGAAAGGTGCGCATGTCGTATGATGAAAAACAAGCTGGCTGCTGGTGTGCACATAATAGATGGGAAAACATATTTACGGTGCGAGTAGTACGTACTGTATCCGTCTCGAATGGCAAAATTTGCTGGGGTTTTTTTCAGGTTTGAGAGGATACCATAGGACGTCGCCGGTAAGCTCTTGCCCCCTAGAACAGAAATCCACCTAATTTCTTCGAGTCCGTCATCTATACAAGTTGATTTTGCCCGCCACCAAGCGGGTTGGCCGTGGGCTGAGGCTATGTCGAGTTCGAGCGTCTATCGTCGCACCAGCCGACTGTAGTCTGGCCACGGAGAGACGCTACTTTATTGCGGCATAATTATTACACTGCTCGTTGTGTGTGCTTAGTCGGAAAAGTGCGTTTGTCGTACGATAATAACACAATTATTCCCGAATACACTATTGATATTACCGCCGTAAGGACCAGGCAAACCACAACCTATTGGTGGCTGTTGATGAATGGCCTTATGTATCAAGTATCAAGAAAACCCGCTGCATTGTTTGCTGTACAACAGATAAAGTAGTATTAAGACCAACTACTATGGGAAATTATTTTTGAGCTCTCAGAACTGAGTTTCTAGGCCGAATATACGCGTTTTACTCGACGGGAAAGCCCAAAACACCGATAGGCTCCTCAAAATGCTCCCCGTAGTTTTTTTGCGAGCTTTCAGGAATAATTTCCCCTTTTCTCCAGAGTCGTGGGCTATTTTTTGGAGCAGCCAGAGTCAGTTTTCTCTGGAGGGTCAGAAATAAGGGTGTTGGTCAGAACTGAGGCCATAAATAATGAATCTTGGCAGATTTTGGATGAAATATCATGATGTCCTCGGAACTGGAAATATGGACGAACAGTCCAGCTACGACCCTGGAAAAACGGAGAAGTGCTCGAGAAAGCCCTCGGAAAACTACGGGGAGTATCCTGACGAGTCTACCGGTGTTTTTGACGGTCCCGTCGAGTAAATCGCTGATTTTCGTCAACAATAGCCAGTTCTCAGACCCCTTTCGAAATGTTCCCATAATAGTTGGTCTAATAGTAGTAGTACCGCCAAATAATTATCAGTTTGTAGAACTGAGTCACTGTTTTGGTAAATGTGACTCTGTCTGCCTGTCTGTCGGTCTTTCTGTTTGTCCGCAAACTTTCGAACACTTTTCAATGGCCGATATATAAGCTCGTTACACATGATATTCGTACGACGTATTCGACCCTTACGGACCTTACATACTGAAACATACCATACCACCAGGCAAATTTAGCCGTGTAGTACATCCACGACATCGTACCATGGTACCATACCGTGAACGTACCATACCATATACTGTATGTTTCCCGTCCCATACCGTCAACATATACCATACCACATACGGTGGTTTTCCCATATTCCCATATACTATACCACCAACATATCCCCTATACCATACCGTGTTTCTTTCATCCCATATGGTATATATCAAGCCGCGTAGTACCATCATACAATGTACCAGGTACGAACATATTATGATATCACACCAGGTAGGTACACAGGGAGAGCAAGCCCTCTGAGTCCATGATGCTCTCCACGACAACGAGCAGCAGCAGAACGATCGATGAGTTGGATGGTGACACAGCTGTACAGCGTCGTTGCTTCGCGCCCGATGCGTGGTCAGCGGGGGGCGCATCTCTCCGTGGCCACTACAACAGTCGGCCGGCTAGGGTTTGGGTACTAAGAGAAGCGCACGCGGCGCGCACCACACGGTGGGTACGTACTCGTAGGCTACAGCAGCAGCGGCACTTCAGCGACATCCGACGCGCGGTCAGCGGGGGGCGCATCTCTCCGTGGCCACTGCAACAGTCGGCTGGCGGGGGTTTGGGTATCAAGAGAAGCGCACGCGGCGCGCACCTCACGGTGGATACGTACTCGTAGGCTACAGCAGCAGCGTCACTTCAGCAACTCCCGACGCGTGGTCAGCGGGGGGTTCGGCTGGCGCGGGTTCCGGTACCAAAAGAAGCGCACACGGCGCGCACCTCTCGGTAGATATGTACTCGTAGACTACAGCATCAGTGGTACAGCAAGCAGCGACACCACCACCAGCAGCAGTCACTCATATTGTGAAATACAAAATACCAAGACGAGTCGACTTGCATTAGAAGTAGTAGTAGTAATAGTAGTTGTTGTATTGATATTACTAGTAGTGATGCAGTACGGGAAATTGTACTGGAGATAGAGAGGGAGTAGTTCGGAGAGACCGATGGGAAAAAAGTCTCCATCCGTCTTGAATGTGGATATATATTTTTTCAGGTTTGGGAGGATACCGTAGGACGTCGCCGGCAAGCTCTTGCTCCCTAGAACATGAATCCACCTAATTTCTTCGAGCCCGTCATCTATACAAGTTGATTCTGCCCGCCACGAAACGGGTTGGCCGTGGGCTGAGTCGATGTCGAGGTCAGGGCTCTATACTGTAGCAAGATCAGTATTTACCAGCAGCGTTTCGACGCCTTCGTCGAGAAAAGGTAAATTGCGCCGCCTGCAGAGAAAACAGCTCGGTACGGGGCGAGCAGAAGTAAATTATCTTTGTCTTCGCTCTTGCGCCAGGTCGTGGGTATCCGTATCTTATTGTATGATTGTGGTCGCCCATATTCCTGGACTATTAGTTGCCGTTATGTTTCGCTTCCACGGAAGGAATAAACAAGGCGCACATTTGCAATAAATGGAGTATTACGCACCACGCAACAATCAGTTTTTTTTTGTTATGTCATACCAGAGCGTCTTCAAAAGTGATACCGCATAGATAGGCGATCGCTTCTGCGTATGGGTGGTGTTGAAAAAGAGCGATGGTGGTGATACGGCAGGTTTACGACTGCTGTAGATTACATCAAACAGGCCATGTAGTAAGGCTCTCTCCTTTCTGTGCGAGCTAGCCATGTCGGCTTATTTAGAAGAACGCCGATCTTCGAAAAAAGTGGATCTCGAGGGGTTACGTAATTCGCCTTTACTTTCCATTCCTCTGTGTTGTACAGACATGACAATGTATGTGTGTGTATGTCTCCAATCGTCTGTCGATCACTTTGCTTCCGTCGTATATTTCGTGTGCCCTAAGTGCCCGAAGACGGAAAATAAATAGTTGCCTCTCTTTTGGAAAATAAATAATTGTTGTTGCTCTCGATGTTCGAAGTTTCCTCGAAGAGTTCGATACATGAAACGAGGTTTGCACTTACTTTGCATTTCACCTCGGACCTGTAGCTTTGCCTCTGCTTCTCTGCGCTGTTACGAGTAGGTTGCGGCTACGTACTATTAACAGACAAGGCGATGGACGGCAATCGGTCCCGTGCTTCAGGCACCAAGAGGCTAATCGACGAGATTACCAGCATCCACCCGTACACCCCCCCACACTCTTCCCAACTCTATTTTGATCTACATACAGCAGTTTTCCTGCCACCATCTTCCCACACACAACACGAGTGCCAACAAAAACAGCAGCTACATCGTTGATTGCACTCCCGAATCGGAGGATAAATAAATACCAGTACGACGTACGAGGTACGGCATACTTCAAAATGCAAGTAAAACAATGCAAACTTCCCGCTTTCTCTTCCCCCCCAGTAGTACTGGGTGTAGTACGAGTAGTATCAATAGTATGATTGAATTCGAAGCCGGGCGACGTTCCAGATAAAGGTATCTTGTTGGATACTTCTAGTCTACAAAAATGTAACTTTTGTCTCCCCGAATTCAGAAAATATACAAACGTAGATACCAGGTAGGTGCCATCCAAATATCTAAAGCAGAATAGAGGTAAGTTAGTTATTGTGCGTTATTCGATCTAACCCGCCCCCCGCTATTCCTCGATAGGACTCAAAGGCAAATTTTTCACGAAATTTTATTCAAATCAAATCTTCTTCTTTTCTCTATTCAATTATCATGAAACATGTTTCCCTCCGAATAATCTGTCTTTTTTACCTTTGGTGCTAATTTTTATAGTACGACCACGAGTACTCAGTATAGCGTTGATTACTTTGTAACCGTCGTGCGTACAAGCGCAATAATACATGTCAAGAACACCATCTCGGACCTGGCTGTGTGCTGCTGTGTCACCAATCAATCACGGTGGGTAGACCTGTCACTTTCGTCATTCCCACTCTTCTATTAATAGTATAGTAGCATCACGGGCCTCAAAGGCATATTTTTCACGAAGTTCTCTTCGAATCAAATCTTTTTATTTTTTTCCCCTATTCGATTATATCATGAAAAATGTTTCCCTTTAAAAAATGAGTCTATTTTACCTCTAGAACTATTTTTTATAGTACGACCACGAGTGCTCAGTATAATAACAATCTTGATTACCTTGTAACCGTCGTGCGCGGGCCACTGCTGCTGCTGTGTGTCACCAATCAATCACGGTAGGTAGACCTGTCACACTTACTTTCGTCATTCCCACTTTTCTAGTATAATACAGTAAAATATTGCGGGGGGGGCATAATAAGTAGAACCTTTAGTGCATACAAACACCTACCTGTATATTTCCCTATTTTTACGAACAATATTCGACCCCATGTACTTTCTATGGTCCCTCGTGATAATAGGCTGTAAAAAAATGCATCATCACCACTTTACAGTATAGTCTAGCAGCACGAAAACGTCACTACTTTACAATATAATCTACCATCACGAAAAAGTCCAATTCGCATCAATTTCGAGACAAAAATGAGTTCGTTTTTACTTTCCAACCCTCTGCGAAATTATTATGTATCTTCGTCTCTGTGTCGATCACTTCCGTTACCCTCGTATATTTCGTCGCCCCGATTTAATCAAGAAAAAAGAGCTGTTGTAGGATCAAAATACGCTACTCATCACTACAACAAAACAGCAGTAGCCTGCCTACAGAAGTCACGAACCTCCTGCGCTGTTGGACTACCCCTCCCTGCAATCTTACAGGTGTGTGCATATACATACTACCACTGCGTTTTTCATATAACAAGAGCAGAAGAGAGGCCAGGAAAATGTACGAATACCTTAGAGTGTGTGAGACTCCGCGTAGGTTTAGCAACAAACACCTACGTACGTACGTACGTACTCATGTAGGTATTGGTACGTCAACATCTGCTGCAACATTTACAGAGAGTATTTCCAACATTTTTCAGTGTCTTGGTGTGCTTGTCACTTGTCACGCACCTCCTCACAAAAAAAAACTGATCTTGCCAAAAGTCCCGACAACACATAGCTATTGCAAGCACGTCTGCCGCCGTTCTCCGTACGAGGACTACTATTATTCGTTTTCTGCCCAATAGCTCCGAACGTTTCCATCGAATCAAGAATTGGCA
>JBBMHQ010064421.1:0-14172 GCA_037834295.1 Postelsia palmaeformis
AAATCCTTCTTTTTCGAGACGGGTTAAAGAATCCTCGTCCAGAGGAGACGCCTTCATCTCGGCTATCTACCGGTCAATGTTGACTTGCGCGGCGCAAGGCACTCTCTTCGCTATCCTTCTTCAACAGCTCGTGGTAAACCAGGCCGCTTATGGGGACTCTTGTCGAACGAGTCAACACGCGCGGGAGCGACAGATGCAGACGTCGCAGGTCGTCGACGAAAGCTGCCTTCTGGATAAGATCGGCTTCACATCAGCACCTAATTCCTCGGTGCCGTATCCAATATTGTTTCAGCTTTTCTCTGGCCGACATCCACGCTTTTTCAGAGGGGGCCGTCATTGGTACGGCAAGGGTTTCGCCCTGTTAGCGACATCGGTTTGCCCATTTGAAGTCCCGGACAGACGCGTTCACAGCGAGGTGGAGTATTGTCGCCATCCGCCTCCAGCTCGTGTGAACGGTGCTCATCGGAGTGCTGTCCGTTAGACTCTCGCCATCTGACGACGCCACTAGTCCTTTTCTGGAGTGGCTGACTCCACTTAGCTCAGCTCTCGCTCCGGCGTCCGTTGACTTGCGGACTCACACAAGTTGCAACTGCTCCAGCTTATCGATCGCTTGGGTGAGGAGCGGTATGTGCGAGATGGCATATCACGACTTTCGGCTATGGGTGAACGAGCTACTGCGCTTCGCGCTAAGAAGCCAATCGCTTTGCGGTTCCCCTTTTCCGGAGCCGGTGTTCGCAATAAATGCGGTCCCTGCGTTTGGTCAGACGTCTATCCTATGCTGGGGTGAGGGCGGAACTCCTGAAGATCGTCGAAGAGAACACCCAGACCAACGAGGCCGGCGAAGAGAAATCGTTCAAACGTAAGGCCACTGCCGGTCCTTCCTCGCCAAAGGCGAGCCACACCGTGATTACAAACTCCCAGCCCTGCAAAATGTTCGAAGCCACTGGGAGGTGCAAGGAGCGCTACTTCATGTACGTGTTTGGCTCTCCCCCGGCAAACTCATCGGCTTCTGCCGCTCACAGCGTTGGGGGTGGCAGTTGATCGGCGATGGCGGGGGCTGGGACACGCGCTCTTGCGTTCCGCGTGAGAAACGTTGCGCCAGGATCTCCGGCGGCGGTGGTGCTAGCCCTAAATGAGGGCACGGCCCCTTCCTCCCAGTTGGGTCAGCATCATATAGCGAGGCTTCTGCTGCCCCAACAGCCGACGGGGCGGTCGCGGCGCACACTTTACGGGGTGCTGCTTCGGAGCAGATGGTCAAACGCAGTGCCGTTCGGGGGCTCAAGAGTCGTGCGCTGTGTGCACCTCCTTATCTCCGGAATCCGTCCCCTTCGGGGACAGAGACAATATTTGTGTGTTTGCGCCGGTACTACCGAGAGATCCAGTTCGGAATTTTCCTCCAAGCATTGCGATTTTGTCGTGGCTTTCCGCACAGGCTAGTATTGCGCGGTTTTTGTCGGGGTTGGGCTGGGTGAGCCTCGACGTTGACAAAGGTACCGACCTCTTGGGCCATTCGTCAAGGAAGAAAAATCGTCCTCTGTGGCCACCGTCGGTCCGTCTCGTCTTGTCCGTCGTATAGGCTCCTTTATCCTGCGCCACTGGTCACAAACCCTTCAGGAACTTCAAGCACCTACTCAACTGCTTTGCGTGTTGTCTCCGGGCTTGCCTGTATGCGTTGACCGAGGGGGAAATAGGACTACTAGCTTTGCCTACGTTAACTACTCGAGCTCGCTCCTGCATGATTTTGCTATATTTACGATAGCATGTGCGCCGATCTTTCGTGCGGGCGTGCCCTGGTTTATATTTCGAGCACCACTTCTGATATCCGAGAACTCTTTTTGAAGCCCTTCGTTGTCGTTGTATCACCCACACCTCGTACCAAATATTTTTCTTACTGTTGCACGCGCGGGCAAATGGACGAACGTTACAAACGAAGCATTCACTCTTTTGCACCGCCTTTCGAGCTAGGCAGCATGCTTCGAGATTTACTGCTTCAGGTTCTTTCTTGCGTCATGAGCATGATCGGAACGCTCAAATTGGCTTCTCCCGGAAATATGGAGTACACACATTTCTAACGGTTTCTGTTGACCCTGCTCGTTTTTGAGAATTGTGGCCGCCAGGTCAGGTCGTTGTTGATTGCGTTAGCAGTTCGGGTGGCGAAACAGTCCCGGGGTTAGGGGGCTAGTTGCATTGTCGTTCAATCGTTCCTACACCCGCGTCCCCCCAAGGGGCGATGGTCGTCCACAGTGAGGTGTTCACCCTGTCGCTAAGAATGTCGGTCGTGCCACTTCCTTTTGTTTCCAGAACGCACCTGATCTCGGCACGGGGGATGTTACCGAGAGCTGGTCTACTGTACAGTACAACGTCAACGACGGCATCCTTGTCAAGATGCTATGATGACCGGAGGGGCACCTCTAAACGACGGTCGGCGGATCCCGAAAGTCATTTGTCGGCGATGAAATATTCCCACTGAAATGCCAGCGGTTCTGGTCTCGACAAACCTCATCCCGTTCTCGCTAGGGCACTCGAAATCGCTGCTTGTTCGCACAATGGTATGGGTAAGCATACTACCGTGCGTTGTCCGATTGAAAATGTACTGTTTTTTGCTAGCGAGGTTCTGATTGTTTTTTAGCTTGCCGAGGGTCGAGTTTTGTGGCTTGGTTTGTGTACAAGGTTTGTTACCCGACCCTTGAGTCGGAAATGTTTGCGGAGACGACGTCTTGAATGCACAAATTGTAAGTTAACGGCAGGTCGACGTAACATTCTTTGGCGGTGATTGCCAGGTAAATGGATCGTGGGGGTCGACTGCTGACCACGTCGAGGTTTGCTTCCGAGGTTCAGACGGTGATCAGTTGCGAAAAGGAGCTGCTCTTACGCGCGTGCGGAAAGAAACTTCAGGACCGAGGACGCCGGGAGGGGCGCCGAAGATCTTATGATCGAGTTGGACTATTTTGTTTTGCTCCTCTCCTCGTCGGCTCGCCTAGTTGCGTTTTGTACTCGTAATGGCAGATGGTCCATAAGTACAAATACACGAGCGACGACTTCCCCGCGAGCAGTGGATACATTTTCAGGCGTGCGGGCGCAGGATTACGCCCTGTATTGTTTGATAATTGGAGAGGCAACTCACTTGTCGGCCCTGAGGAGGATATCCCAACGTTTTGCAGCCTCAGGGTCGTTGGGCAACCGGCGCGTACAAGTTCCACGTACGTAGTGATAGGGAAGACGCCGGTTGAGTGCTGAGCGTGATAGCATATGAAGGCACGAGCTTAGGGATGCAGCCCGAGCAGGGTTAATAGTGAGGATGAAGGGTCAACTCTTCGGGCTGATAAGATACGGATAAAACGCGGGGGGGTTGTAGCTGCGTCTTTGCGTGCCAGAAGAAAGAAGGGGAAGTTGTAGCGTACCGCGACAAGTGGACGCGGGGGGGGGGGGGGTAGCGTAGGCGCCCGCAAATGGAGCTGACCCCATGCTCGAGCCCCCTATCGACTGATCGACATCGTCAATTCACGAATGGAGTTCGATACCAGTTCACGGATGCTAGGGGGGGGATCTCAACTAAAGCAGCCCCGGCGGTATGCCCCCCCCTCCACTGCTCCTGCTCCAAGCATTGTGTGCGCATCAATATGATAAAAATCGGGAAGCAACATGCTCTGTTGATTACTATCGACGTACGATTGAATTCGTGCTTTGTACGCACGGGCGAAGTTGACTAACCAGATCAACACGGGTAACCGTTGTACCCGTATACTCAAAAAGTGAACATTGAATCAGTTCTTCTGTAGCTGTTGGGTCAGGACTTAGCGGGCGCAGCGAGTCAGGATCGTCAAGGCAGGTACACAGTGTGGTAAATACTGGTTTACCTTCCCAACCACCCACCCGTGTGTTCAAGGATGTCAGTGGAGGGGGGACTACCTAGCAGCAGCACCCGTATGACGCGCTCGCTACCGTTCAGTATACGCAATGGCGCCCGATTTTCGTAGACTGCGCAGGTTGCCGGTAGACAAGCTGCGGTGAAACGCTGTTGGTTTGATGCACGGTACGCCGTCCTTGGCCTTCCTGCGGTCTGTAAAGAGCATGCTGCTGGCTTGCACCAGTTGTTGGTATGACGCGGGGGGCGTTGCTGGTCCCTTTACTCTCAATGCGACTCATGTCTCCCCAGGCTGGGGACGATATTTCCGCTGCGGGCGGCAGGTGTTATTTGACGCGGAAAACATGGCGGAGTGACTGATGTTCTGCGCGCACCTCCTGCTGTCGCGTCATCAGCTTAGGTTGCGTGTGCAATCTGAAACGTAAGCAAGAGGATATTACCTGTAAGGGGGAATGGCATGGGACGTGAAGTACATTCCAAAGTGATGCACGTGTTCTGTTTTTTGTTTTTGTTTGTGTGTATACGTTATATATATACTATACGGTGAATTTGCGTGTGCATGGTTGGTACAGACTTTGGACACGTTTCGCTGTTGTCTATGGAATGAATCCGTTTATGTCTCACGAACGGGGACCAACTCATGCACTTCGAGCGAGACTATCCAACGTAACCGAAAAGCGCCGCATGTGATAAACCTCTGGACTTTCATCCATGGACAGAATCAGAACGCACACGCACCGCGGGGTCTGACAAAAAAAGGTGGATTTTCGCCATCCCGCGGCCGCAGCCAAGACACAGCATATGTTCGGCTAAAAAATAAATTTGCGTATCACCTAGCGTCAAGGATGTGCCAATGTGCGGGAACATCAATATTGTGCTTACACGTGCATTCAATAGACTGCAAGAAAAGCCTAGACGAACAATGTTGTGTTGCCAGCAGTGGGGTGTTGACGTGGGTATGGCGATTATGCGAGAGTCATCGCGCCGAAAGGGTGCGTGACAGGCGACAACATCCGTGTCCACAGTGATGTCCCCGATGGACTGGATAGCGTTCTATTTGCGTCTGAGGGGAGTAACTACCCACACCCCGCAGCTGTACCTCAAGCGGAGATAGTTCGCGCTGCCGAGGAAAATCAAATAGACTTGCGTCACCCAAAGGGTCTCCTCAAAACGACTGCCACGACGATGGCTTCATGGTGGAGGTGAGGCGTGGCTCAATCATAAATAGTGCATATAACTGTGTAATACAAGAGTGCACCCGTTTCAACAAAGATGCCAAACCCATATGTGAGCGTTGCCCACCACGGCAGCAGTGGCCGCGGAAATTGCGAAGACTGGCGGCGCGATTGCTGGGAATTTTGTAACGACTATGCCAACAACCAAACTTCGGGACCACGGTGCATATATGTTATTCAATTCTAGAACAACAAAGACCAATCCAACTCTAGATCAGACGATGTTAGTTGCTTGTTTGAGTTCGTCATGACGTGGTGTGTGGATTGACGAGAAAATATACTCTCTTTTTTTGGTATTCGCAACATGTTGCGACATGTCGTGGTATTTGACGCGGCATGCGCCACACTTCGCGACACGTGCCGCAACGTGTCCCGGTATATGGCGACATGCCGTAGCGTCACGCAACACATACCACGACATGGCGCCCTCAATGCAGCCGCGGTTAGCCCCAGGGCATGCGTTGTGACAACACTCGCGGTTCCTCACTGTACTGCTCGCGGAGCATGGCGGCAAGGCTTACGGTACCTTTCGGCAGGCCACGAGAGTATCCACGGCAAGCGCCGCTGCAAACCCCGCGGCAGGGTCCACATGGCCAGTTCCGGAGCAAGAATCACGCCAAGTAATGCGACCAAAGCTGCGTCAAGTTCGATGGATACACCGCTGCACACACTCTAGGAGTCACCCGCTGCAGCGGTTACCGCGGGCGTAGCCGTAGTGTCGCAGAGCCCCGGTATTTGTCCAAATGTTCAAAACATATTTCATTCTGGCATGGAAACGAGGTTTGGAGTGCTTGCAAGCAAGAAGGTAACCCTTTTCTCCAGTGAATGTAGGTGTTTGGGGACTACGCACGCTACTCCCAACCCGTGCGCTTATCGAGTTTTTCTAAGACCAATACGAAAACTGCAAGCACCCGCCAGGGCCTTCACAAACGAACATTTTGTTTTCATCCTTTGCTCTTGCTCGATGAGAGAACACTCGTTGGAAAATTCGCTCACTCTAAATCAACCATGCACGGAAGGATACACAAATTAGCAAACGACGGTCAGTTGATTGTATTCACGACGGTCGGTGTACTGCTGTATATCGTAGGAAGGGGGTGTTTTACAATAGTGTTTCACCTTCAACTTTCTGGGGTATCTCATTTAGCAGCTCCACACCTCGCCCGAATACGGACTTGAGCAAAAAAAACATTTGCACCACGATGGATGATCCGACGATTTCGGGTTACGGAAGCGCTGTTGTTCAGAAATACATATCGAGGGTGACCTCCGATCTAGAGCAAGGCCTATCCCAAGGCCGGCTTCGTATCTCACCAGTAGTCTGGATCCGAGGAATACGGATTGAAAAATTTGAAGTTGACCCTATTACTGCTGCCATGGCCCAAAACGCAATACTTACGCGACACTTGCTGCGATAATTATCACGGCCCGTGATGAACACATATTGTCACGGCGCGGGCCGCGACACCTGAGCGACAGAAACCGGGACACCCCTCGAGACTCTTGCCGCTATACACCCGACTCGATACTTGCCGCGACCCTTGCCGCCAAACACGCCGCGATGATGTGTCGCGGTGTTCGCCGCAGCGGAAGCGACAAGTCTTGTAGGTACTACGGCGGGACTGGCCTCGAGTGTTGCCGTGGATTCGCCGTTGACTTATCCACGCGTGGACCATGCCGCGGACATTGCCGTGGAGCTTGGAGCGGCAAGCCTCACCCAAATGCGAGCACTACGACGGTACGAACTGTGGCCGCTCGCCATTGGTACACCTTGCCGCAAACGTCCGCGACATGTCCCCGCACTTTCCGGCGATTATCGTGACAGCTGTCGCGAGAAGGGCCACAAAATAGTCATGTTGTGTGCATCCTTGGTTTTCGTGGTTTTTGTGGGTAAAGCATTTAACATATGTGTCAAGGCCGTCCATGTATGCCGTTTCTATCAACACTTGCCGTTGCTGATCTACAATAGGTCGCTTATGCATGACGTTCTTGTACGCCGTGGAAGCATCTAATTAACAAGTATGGTAGAGTCTGCCAAGTGCACCCACCAATGGAATTGTTTTATTTTACCGGCATCAAATACCTGGTTGGTACCCGGTATACTCTTCATGTAGTTGCATGTCCCGTGTCGCACAGGCTCGCCGTACCAGTGCGAGCATACGTAGGAGTGAGCAATCAACACCACGTCTCACGCTGCGCACCGAGCGCGTGGATTCTGGTTTGAACCGTAACCGGTAATAAGCCGTGGATCGGGCCGTTGCACCTCAAGCGAGACCTTCTGGAAGAGTAATACAGTGTTTTGTTTTTAGTGGCATGGACATAGTACTACCCATGATATGCCATGGCATCCCCACGGCATCCCATGGCTTGGCGTAGGATTCCATATTGCCGCATGTCATGGGTAGTAACGCAACCGGCACTCCATGGCAAACCCACGCCACTCCAGTACCCACGGCACCTAAGTCGGGGCTGAGTTTGAGGTTTAGGTTTTTAGAGGTTTAGCTAGGGTTAGAGTTCCATGATATGCCATGATAGTCCAAGAGAAAGCTTCCGCGGTATGCCGTGGAAGAAGCCGTCAAAAGTTTTGCTGCAGGTGGTGCTACGGCATGCCACGGCATGTCGCGAAACCGGCACAATAACAATGTACATCCCTTGAACATCAACGGCCATAGACCTTGACATGTGTGACACCCTTTTTCTATCGGCCTGCATTCTGACTTGTGCTTTATAAGGGGAGATCTCGGCGGCGGCCATGATGTGTTTCGCTATAACACCAGTATATTATACACGGCAGCAATGGGCACCACAGTACCAATGTTTTTCGGCGTATTGCCATTTTTATCTCACTACCAATCCGCTTCATTTCGAAAACATTCAGCACACACATATAGGGTGATTGTAGAGTAAATTGAGAGTGGTGGATAACACCTTCAATATCGGCAAGGGAGAATGCTTCTGCTATTCGGAGATATTGATCGAGGAAACACGATATTTAAAACTCTGAGAAAAATAGTATCAGGAATTTCCAACAAAACTATCCTTGCTCAATGCTCACCTGATGACTTGACGATTTTTTTGAAAAAAAAATTTGAAAAAAGGGAAGGACACAGAGCTGAATGTTCACCTTCTCCGTAAGATGTCGGTTGTTCCGTCTCCCGAAAAGAGTGTACACAGCCGGCATTGGTTTCGGACGAAAACCACGCCCGACATATGCAACATTGACTCTTTGAAGACCACAGTCCCAGTTTGGGGACAAGCTACTCGAAGTTTGAATGCTTTATCCCCAAAATAGGACTGCGGGTCTTAAAATAATCAGCCGACGTGTAAGCACGTTGTTTTTTGGGAAATTGTCATTTTGGGGTTCACCCCCTGGTGCTACAGCCATTTAGGGGATAAGGTCATAATGCGCCCGCCAAACGCGCTCCCGCTGGCCCAAACACGCTTCAAACGCAATTCCGAAGCCCTGGCGAGATGCCAAAACCCCATGCCAAGCACGCACACAGCTTTCTTTTTTCTCAGGCACGTTTTTCATCCGAACGCGACGGCGGCGCACGAGGGAGCAAACGAAGTCCCCCCTTCGACCACATCTTGAGGGGGGATAACCCCACATACCTACTAATTTTTTCTACTTCCCCCGATTGACCATGTTTTCACCCCGTGTGGCTTAAATCATATCACTTGCTTCTTTCACCAGAAGAGGCGATATTTCCTCAGAAGAGCCGATATCTTTGTGTCGTTTATTCAGATTTGATTTGTATTTACCCATTCGGTCTGTTGGCCGGTGACGCGGATACGTACTCACTGCTGTAGTCGTATTTGAGGCTGTCGCAGATAGTCAAAAGGGGGTATGGTTCCGGTTTAACGGGGTGAAAAAATGATCAATCAAAGAAAATAAAAAATTTAGTGGGCATGTGGAGTTACCTCTCTCCAGATATGGTCGAGGGAGGGACTTCGTTCGCGTTCTCGTGCGCCGCCGTCGCGTTCGGCCGAAGAACGTGCCTGAAAAACAAAAGCTGCGTGCGTGTTTGGCATGGGGTTCGGCCATCTCGCCAGGGCTTCGGAGTTGCGTTTGACGCGTGTTTGGGCCAGCGGAAGCGCGTTCCGCGGGCGCATTATGACCTTATCCCCCAAATGGCCGTAATACCAGGGGGTATACTCCTCAATGACCATTTCCAAAAAAAAAACATGCTCACACTGCGCTCATTCTTTTGGGACGCGTAGTCTCATTTTAGGGGCAGGCGCTCAAACGTCAAGTACCTTGTCCCCAACTTGGGATTGCGGTCCTTATGGGGTTAACATCGCATATGTCGGGCGTGGCTCTCGTCTGAAAGTAATACCGGCTGTGTACAATCTTTTCGGGAGACGGAGCAACACACATGTTACGGAGAAGGCGAGGCTTCTCCCATCACAAGTGCCGATATTTTCAGTATCGTTTATTCAGATTTGATTTTTATATAAAGTTCCGCCGAAATTTTTGGGGCAAAACGATCCGGACTACTCGCAAGTAGTGCATGCTATGCCCCGTAGTCTTCCCCATGGTCTATTCGGTTTGTTGAGCGGTGACGCGGATACGTACTTACTGCTGTAGCTGTTCATGAGGCTATCGCAGATGGTCAAAAGGGGGTATGGTTTCGGTCAAACCGGGTGAAAAAGTGGTCAATCAGGGAGAGTAGATGATTTTAGTAGGTATGTGGGATTATCCCCCCCCCAAATGTGGTCAAGGGGGGGACTTCGTTTGCATGCGCCGCCGTCGCGTTCGGCCGAAGAACATGCCTGAAAAAAAATGTAGTGTGCGTGCTTGGCATGGGGTTCGGGCATCTCGCCAGGGCTTCGGAATTGCGCTTGACGCGTGTTTGGGCCAGCGGGAGCGCATTTTCCTGGCGCATTATGACCCTACCCCCGAATGGCGGAAATACCAGGAGGTGTTACCCCCAAAAAAAAATTCTGTCCTTTTTAGAAGGGCAGTGCCTAGCCGGCCCTCAGCCTCATCGAGCGGCCGCCTGTCGCACTGCGTCGGTTGTCTGCGGGTAGACGTGAACGCACGGGCGCTCAACTAGATCATGTGCTCTGCCGGCTGGTCATAATGGAAGGCGTGACAAGAGAGAAGGAAAAGCAGGAAAAATATCCGGTCGAAACACGGGTCATGTATGCATTTTTGTACCCATGTGTGGCATGCGGCGACAGGCGGGAGTGAGGCAGATAGCAGCAGCCGATTGGACGATCCGTGCTGTGGCTCAGACGTATCTGCCCAATGATTGTTCCCGACAGAGCGTAGGCGTCTTGAAGAGTGCGTGGGGGTTGAGGACGTATTCCTGTGTGGGAGGGGGGAGAGGGGGGTGTCGCGGGCAACAGAAACAACTGACTGTTGTTGTGGCTTGGAGTTTGCAGGGTCAACATCCAACTCCAGCCGGAGGGATCCACTCGCAGGATTTATAACGCCCGTGTTCACGTGTTGGAACGGTTTCGGTTGAATTTTTATTCATGCCTCGTCAGCAAGGAACAAAGTCGATGCTTAATCAAACGGTCTTAAAAGCAGGGCTTTTCGCCGGTCATGACCCGACCCGCGGGTCGGGTCAGGTGGGTTTCAAAATGTCGCGGGTCGGGTTAGGTGGGGTCATTTGTTTTTCAAACTCTCGCTGGTCGGGTCAGGTCGGGTCAAAACAAATATATATCTCACGGGTCGAATCGGGTCGGGTCAAAGGAGTTTGAAATCTCACGGGTCGGGTCTGGTCGGGTCAAGAGGTTTTGAAATCCTACGGGTCGGGTAGGGTCGGCACATGACCCGTGAGATACGGATCATTCGCGGGTCAGGTCAATATGACCCGCGATTTGCTCCCGGTTGACCCGCACATCCGACCTGCGGGTCTGGCCCGCAGATCCGTATTTTTGCTGACGTGTGCAGCCACCTATCGGAAGGCCGCCTTTGTGACCCCCGAGTCTGACCCGCGGGCCCGACATTGTACAACACGAAATCCTCGCCGTTTCCCGCCCGAAGGCTCCTCTCGTACCGATACTTCAATACCCGAGAGCATATCATAGCTTATAGGATGATCACACGCAAATCTCGGGTCGGATGAAGCCGTACAGTAGTATATTATTATTGTGTTAATATTCACGTCCATCCATTTCCACATAAAAAACAGCCAGATTAACATGTAGGGTGGAAGAACAAGTACAAGACATGACAGGTGAAGGCTGCACAGTTAGGTCGCTCGCTGTGGTGCCTGCAAAAGTCATCGGGTCAGAGCTATGATAGGGTCGACCCAGGGGCCGGGAAGTATCCGCCCGGCAGAGTGCGGGCTTGTACCGTTCTCCATGCTATCATATTTCTGATCACCATGGTCTTTATTGAAGCGCACACCATGTACAATGCCTCAAGAAAAAAAAAGGGAACTCAAACGTGCGACATTTTCGGAAACGTACAAGGGACCAAGGACTATCCAACCGACCAACGTATCAACGTTTACATATTTTGACCCATGAGCTTTCGTCGTTAACCCGTGAGATATGTCATGGGTCCTGTTGAACCGGCCCGCATGATATCCGAGTCTAGCGGGTCAACCAAAACGTGGCGGATCGGGTCGGGTCGGGTCAGGAAGAGTTAAAAAAATTGCGGGTCGGGTCGGGTCAGGTCAAATGGTTTTGAAATCTCGCGGGTCGGGTCGTGTCGGGTCGAGAGGTTTTGCAATTTTGCGGCTCGGGTTGGGTCGAGTCAACAGGATTCCAAAATCTCGCGGGTCTGGTCGGGGCAGGTTAGCATACCTAAAAAATTTCGCGGGTCGAGTCGGGTCAGCTGACCCGATCCGATCCGACCCGACCCGTGAGGTTTGGCCTAAACCACGAAAGTCCTGCTTAAAATCTTCACTCCCCAGCGATTAATACAAAAAAAAGATTGTTCATTGCCTGAATGTTACACATAAATCTAAGCAAATTTCGTTACTGTACCCGCTCCGCTGTGAGGGGAGGGAGGGAGGGAGGGGGTTCTGTGGCTCAGGGAAACTCATTGTTGTTTGGGCCGTCTACAAAACTCCCTTAGTTCAATCAGAGTGCGTCAACTGCCTACCCTGGGAAGACAGGGGGCAACCACTACTGGCACACACTCTCACACATCACTCACGTGTTTGTCTTCCGGATTGTCATCCTTCGGCATCGGGATCCTCAGCATCTTCAACAGCAAGAACCGAACTTGATGAGAGTCGAAATGATCAACGCGGCAGGAGGCTGCAGAGCGACGCTGGCGTTCAGTTTTAGTTTTTGTTTCCATCTTCTTAGCATCGTGTTCAGGGCGAGCTTTGAGATTTAGCTTTCGTGCTTATGTTGCCTGGAAGAACGTCTGAGATGGAACAATGAGCTGTACGATCGAATTACGACACTCGCTAGTCTACCTGCAGAAAACAGGAAGATCCCCTTCTGCACAGTTGAATCACCCTCTATAACTTTACAGGTATGTGAATAGAGTGTTTTATTGTATCGAGAGCAGGAGAGGCGAAGAACATGTACGTTGGCGAGATTCACCAACAAACACGTACGTGCTTGTGCGTCAAGACCTGTAGCAAAAGTTACGAAGAGTTCTTCATTTTTCCAGCGTCTTGCTGTGCCCATCAGGTGTGTACTGTTTCAACCAACTCTCGACTGCCTTGTGGACTCCAACCCTGATGACGTGCGATCTGATGTTTCGATGCACGAAACGGTACTGACCGAGACCAATTGTGAATCAAGCCTGCGTCCAGATATTGATATCATCGTCTCGTCGACCCCGATACCATCCAGAGTCGAGTACCGACCGATCGGTGTTAAACTTAAAGCCGACACGTGTTGGCTTCGATTTTTTTACAAAATATGTATGTGGCAATCCTACATGCCCCGATTTCAATATTTTCTGGAATACCCCACGTGGCAACGTCTCACGCCACCGTGACAGCTGTACAGTCAGTGGCGCTGTTGTTTTACCTGGAACCAGGTAAGGATGTACTTTTGAAAGGCCTATTGTTGAAGCAGAAAACACTTCAGACACATTATCGTCGGGTGCACGAAACATCAAAAACAGGTTCCTTCGCCCCCATCCCAATGTCAGAGTCTCTGCTCGTCCATCGTCCAAACTGCCGGTACTACTGCCATACAAATATTTTAGCATTATTACCTTCTCAGATATGAGAGGAAGGGAGTTGGGAGGAAGTGACGGTGGGGACGGTGGGGAAGAGGGAAGGGAGGGGTTTCCTTTTATCCCTGTCGCACGTACTGCTGTCTGTCTTCTCACATGCACAGGGACCGTGCTGGGACTTTGACCGGCGCATGTTCCTCAAACGAATGGCCTGTTCATCTTCTAACAAAAGCAGTCCTGCCTTCAACAAGCACGGTGGTCATACCGTCAGTATTCGCCCGGTAACGGCTGTTTTCCGCGTTCCAAATATATGGAACCAACTTCCGAATTTCCATTTTTTTGGAACTTTTGAAGAGGTGGTCCTCAATATTTTTTCCACAAAATTGGGAGCGCTCGAAGCTAAAAAATTTGGAACGAGATGTTTCCGTATATTTGAAAGCCTAAACCCCACTTCTCAAGTTTTCTGCTGCCGAGAGCCTAATTTTGGAAGTTGGTTTCGAATATTAGGAACGTATAAAACGGCCTTAAACCGAACAATTTTCAACAACGAATAATAGAGCATCATACTCCCCTCGTGTCTTTTTTGTCTTTTCGATCAAGTGACAGCTAGCTGCAGTTCAAACAGTTCACAGCAAATAACACTCTTTGTCATCGAGCAAAATAATGTACCGAGACGGCAGCATATACTACACTCTACCACACTTTTAATAAAAGTACCTCGAAACGATCTGTGCATCGGTTGAGATTGCTTTACGAGAATCCTAAACATGACAATATACTCATCTATCCAAGACCCGCAATTACCGATCATATAAGTACTCTCTCTCGTGCTACAATATTTCGAAGTCACCGATTCGATGTATTCGTCGTCCGAAACACATTTTTTTTTTTTTCCCTCTCATCCCATTTATTATCTTCGCCCTTCTTCTCTCTCTCCCTCTTCAGTCGTAACTCAGATCCGGGGTCACTAA
>JBBMHQ010064432.1:0-14166 GCA_037834295.1 Postelsia palmaeformis
TCATCACTTTCACTTTCCAGCCTAACTCGTAGGAGGTTTTACCCTCGACGACCTTCTGGACAAGCCGTGGTCACAGGAGGTGTCTACCTCCGGTACGTGCCCTTATTTTTTGCCACGCATAGGGTTCTGCATTCCCATTGCTCGTCGATTTTCATCGAATGTAGCTAACTCACGCTCTCGCGCTTTCCGCTTATCAATTTATTTTATGCAAGAAAAAGCCCCTGAGCACGCACTCGGTGGGACTTGAACCCACGAAATTGATGTTGATAGGCGCGCGGAGACCTACCAAGCCACTGGGGATGCCGGCGTATGGGACGGGAAAAATACAGTATATAGTATGGTACGTTTGCGGTATGGGACCATGGTACGATGTCGTGGATGTATTACACGACTAAATTTGCCTGGTGGTACGGTATGTTTCAGTATATAAGGTCCGTAAGGGTCGAATACGTCGTACGAATATTATCTGTAACGAGCTTATATATCGGCCATTGGAAAGTGTTCGAAAATATAAGTCTTGCGGACAGAGAGACAGACAGACAGGATCGCATTTACCAAAACAGAGACTCAGTTCTACAAACTGATAATTTAACAAAAAATCCAGCGCTAAGGGACGCCTTGATGCCTTATAAGGGTAGTGCCTTATCGGCCTTATCGGCTCATTCTTCAGTTGAGGAGCCCCGTGAGTCAGTTTGTTTCGGCAAGAAATGGTATACAGTTGGTACCACGAGTGAAGAGCACCCCGACAGCGTAAACGAGCGCTCTTAACTACACATTGCTCTTATCTGTAGTGGAAAAAATGTAGCTTCTGATATAGGTGGAACAAGCCGTTTTGACAGCTCTTAACCCCCGAATGCTCTTATCTTGGGAGTCTCAACCCATGGAACCCACTGTACGCCAATCGTAGCCGGCGTCGAATTTTATTGTTTTTCAATATAGCCGGTCACTTCCCCCCCCCCCTTTTTCCTGCTCAAATTATTTCGGATAAGTTTCGAGTTTGCATGGGTACCAAGCGCCAAGGTATTTAAGACTACTGAGTGTTTTTCGAAGTATATAACCCTTATCATTATACTGGAACATGAATCTTGGCCAAATCGCAACTCTATGCAGTATGTAGTGGTCCCTCTATAGTGCCGATTGAGCATAATAGTGCCGGCTATCTGCTACAGTGCCGGTGTAATTGCTTGGCACAGATGGGATTAGCCAGTGTGGCAGTGTGCGGAGTATATACTGCCGGTTGCCGATATACTGCCTGTATTGTTGTCTGGTGCATACATACCGGCACTATCATAGAGGAAACGGCACTACTGTACCTATTGCCACAATATTGGTGGAAGAGTGGTGAAGGTGAGACTCGCTACAGCAGCCGTCGACGATACGGATACGGTTTGTGGATACAATACTTGAAAATCTTTGGTTCGCCGCTGGCCGCGAATCGAGGTATTCCGCCACTCACGTGCGGCGTTGTCCTCTGGGATACGCTTCTCCTTGGCGCTGGAGAGCATGCTAAGGATACTCAAAGCGAGGGACCTTGAGCGAAGTAGAAGAGCACGACGGGACACAAAAACGCGCACCAACAAGTATTTAGTGAAGAGTTGAGGCTTAGCGACTCCAGGGTGACATCGAAGCAGCGAGCAAAAAACAAAAAGCGTCTAGTGAAGGACTACGCTCAGCGGCTCACAGACGAAACTGAAGCCGCGAGCAAGGACAAAAAAAGTGGCGCTTGACCCCCTTGGCACTGCGCACCCGCATTTGGGGAGCGAAATATTCCGAACGAGGGGGCGGTGATTTTTGCAGTGGCGAAGAAAGTACCTGGTACCAGGTATGGGTATTACTCTGTCCATCCTTGCCTGATCTCTGCCGGGAACATGTTGTTTAGCGGAAACAAGCCAGTGCATAACCCTACTTTCCCCACTTTCTCCCTGCTGAAGAAAAAACATGGGAGGTGACACGCCGATAGAAAGTACCCGGCGACGTTAGGGATCGAAGTCAGGACCGGCGGTACACTCTACTATCGAAAATAGCACCGCTCGGCAAATAGAGCTGGGTCGCGTCTCTCTCTGGCTTACAAAACGTGCACGATGTAACGCAGACCCTTCACAAGCGCCGGATTATCGTTCCAGAATAGCCCGTCGAGATTGAGCGCGAGAAGCTACTTATACACCGTAGCCACGCGACTCACATGACGGTGAGGTTTGGCTTCCAGTCTCTAGAGCTCAACAAGCTCAAGCATATATCTCCGTTCGTATAGATGTGCTGCCACACGTCGAACAATGGAGCGATGGGCGCGAGAGCGGGGAGGGGCGACGGCAGACACCAACCAAGCGTCCTTTAGAAAGCGACAAACCCCGCTCACGGCGCAGCAAACGCTGCTGACATTAACTTGCAGCGGCCTTGAACCAGGCCACTTTCTCACGAAAACGAACTGAGCTAATTTGTTCCGGCCCCAGCTCTCCACACCAAAACACTCTATACTAAGTGCAAGGAAGGCCTATCGAGTTGACGTGCCCCTTTCCCAGCAAAGAGTTGCTCTGGAAAACATACGCCTACCGGTCGAGTCAGCCACAATTCCCACGAACATCCGAATAAATCTGCCCCCTTGTTCCAGTGTACCTCATTTCTAACCAGATACCCCCCTCTGCTGCGAAGTTGAACACACATACAGTACGTCATCTATGAGTCTATAAAGGGTGATAGAAATAGCTTGTTTTTGCAAGAGACGATATGAATCGAAGGTTCGTAGGGTTACGAGTATGAAGGGTTGACTTGATAAAAAAACATCAGTTTTATAGGTCACCATTGAAACTGCAGTGAAACTCTCTGCCGGGTCCTCATACCTCGAGAACGGATCGTCGATCACTTTGTGGCATTCAAGCAGCGGCGGGCTTACCTGGTGCTTGGGTGGCGGAGGAGACTGCAAGAAGTAGACTGCTGGGGGCTTGGTCGGGTAGTCCTCGGGGAAGGCGACCCTCAGCCGGAATTTCTCTCCCGCGTAGATGGTGCCTTCCGCCCCGCTGATGGTAATAATCCACACCCTGATTCAATCAAGCGCCAGTTGTTCATCAAGCGGAGGAGAGGTTACCATTGTGCACGATACGAGTAGAACAAACCCTCGCCAGTCAACATTTTTTATTTTTTATTTTCTCTTCCCATTCACTACTGTATTTTCGCCCCTCTTTTCTTTTTCGCTCCTACGTGGTCGTAACTCAGATCCAAGGCCGCAGCGGGCTCTCCTTGCCCCTCCCCACTACCCTTCATGGCATTTACTTCTTCGTCTCGTACACAGCGTGAGTCAACCACAACGTCAACCAAAGGTGGTAAACTCTAATTTTACGGTCCAAGAGCTCGCTTCGTAAGAAAGAGAGCTCCTCGAGATCTCCTACCAGTGCGAGTACTGCTGCCAGCACATGACGCACGACATCTCCCACTGCTGAGGGACAAGCAGACCCCCTTCTACACCACAGCGAAAGCTGAATACACAGTATTCGTAATAACCTCCGTCGCTACGTACGCCATGTCAACGCTAACCTTGTCAAGGAGGGCTCAACCCGCTGCAAACCGAAACAGCAGTACAGTGCGCTACACTGCTATACAGGCTAGGAAATAATACCCTGGCATTTTGTTCTCAGCTTTCACGCTGCGTACCCCCGGAAACGGATACAGGTGTTCGCTTTGTGAATATATTGGACTGGCGTACGCGTATATTGTCGAAAGGCAACCGAAACACAACTACAACTAAACGCGTACTACTCGTACGATACAATAGGGCATATGCCTTCATGCCCTATGGCAATTTTTGCCCCATATATCTCACTGGGACTCGCCGGGCTCCTCAATCCTTTGAGGACTGCAGTCCCGTTTTGGGGACAAATCACTCAAGTTGTAAGTAGTTTTCCCCAGAACGGGACTGCAAATAAAAGGGTTAATTGAGGAACTCTACCCAATACGTGGGTGTTGGGACAATATTATTTATGTAGGTTTTTTACATGTTATTCGTTGTGTCCCGAAGGTCATCAAGGTGCACTTTCGTTCTTCTGAGAGTCAAGTGTTGGGGTGAGGTATGGAGCTCCAAAAGTCACGAGCCCCGGAAGTAAATGCGCCCAGACCGTAGCAAAGTGCCGATATCAAGACCATGGGGCAAAGCTAGGGGCACAAGGAGTTCGATAAGCAAGTTCCTCGTTGAGGTTCAACCGACCGCCCACGTGAAAAGTAATACGTGTGCAGAAACGCCTCTTCCTCCTCACCTTATGTTTTTGCCGACACTGACCTTGCAGTTGTCAGGTGGGTTGGCCATGAAGTCTTTTAACTCCTGCAAATTGACAACAACAACATCAGTACACTGTCAGAGATTGGTACGTACTGGCCTTCGGGTCAACACTGCATCAGGGGCGTTCGTTCTACATCAAGTATTGATGTAGAGAGCTTGAAGCTTCCAGGTCGCACGGGGCTCGTTTATCGAGAATATCGCAAAATATCAAGGTGCGGGTGCGGGCAGTGCGGCTTTCAAGGACAGCAGGTTAGATGTCTCTTTATGAACAAGGAACGAGGTCTTACTCCGCTATTCTTGCTGCAGCGATACTGGCAGTCGCCTGTGGAAGGTTGGTCCCACTCCTCAAAGGGCCTGTAGCGTGGCAACAGCAGTAGTGGTGCTGTACCACACTATGAATTTCTGGATGAATACTTACTGTTTGTTGCTGATAGTCCACACTTTGCATTTCTAGACACAGCTTACTCTTGCTGATACTGTATCGTAGCCAGAAACCGCGGCTGAACAATAAACGCACGATTGAAACGTCGAGGAAATATAACTCTACGGGGCCACTTGACTGCAAACAGCATCATTTCGGCAGCGCCGATCATTCGACGAAACCATCAGAGCTTACGAATTGGCTCAGCTTGCATAGACAACATGGTTAATAGTCAACACTAACTCTTGAAAACATCAACAATTTTCATTCCGAGATTTTTCCCAGGTACTCGGGGTTATGGCTAGGGTTCAAAGGATGGGTCAAGTCATCGTCGTTGTTGCTATCACACTAACTAAAGTGCAAAGTATTGAGTCCGTGGTCACGTACCCCTATGTTCTCACATTAACTCATGCCCACAATATTGAGTCGGTGGCCACGTACGTACACAGTCCTCAGTACAATAAGGTTTTCCTAGACACCAAACAAGACATTCGGGTGCAGGTAGAAAAACGTGCAGGAGCTAGAGGGTACGTCAACTTGCCAATATTACCTTTTGTATACGGTAATTGGCGTTTCCCGGTCGGTACGTTTGCTCCAGATGAGAAGCAGTCGCCCCTTTTCCTTTTGTCGTCTCCTTTTTTTTCGCCGTCTCACCTATGCGTATCAACGCCAATGCCAGCACCATGGTTTTACTTTTTGGCCAAGACCGACAATCTCGGTGAGGGGAACAACTGGGGAGCAACGCGAAATCAAGCGATACTCGTACGAGCTGGGCTGAACAGACGGTCAAGTAGGTGACCGGGAAACCCCCCTTGTACACCGTGGGAGTCCTTGTGGAGACATGAAATCAACATTTTTCATTTTCTCCTCATCCCATTTACTACCTTCGCCCTTATTTTTTCTCTCTCTCTGCCGTACCAGGTATTGATACTGTAGTAATACTCGTAACTCAGATTCGGGGTCATAAAGCAGGCTCTTCTCCCTTCTGCCCGCTAAGGTTCGTGCTTTGCCTTTTTATCCCGAGAGACCTTCGTCCCTTTCTTCGCTCGTCGACTTGCGTTTTACCAGGTAGCCCACAATTCGGTTTTCTCCGTTGTCGACATCCTATGGGATTTTGCTACATTGTTCAATGTCTCCACAATGATTATTTTACGCCCACATTCCACAAGGGGGGGGGGGTCCCGGCCACCTATGAAGCTATCGTCTAACACTTTTAATATCACACGTGCGATAAGACAACTTCCCTCCCCCCTGGGACGAATTCCGAAGCTGGTTCAATCTGCATTGGGGAAAAGTGAAAACGCGGAGCGACGCGTCGATGGTGACATGTATCCGAGATATTTCCAAAGCCAGCAGTATTTTCGTTGTGTGTGCCCCAGGCCCTTGAGGCATGTTTGGAAAAAAATGGCTCTGAAATTCATCCCAGGGGGTGTGGTGTCTTGTCATCTATCACCCGTGTGTTCTACGGTAGATGGATAGGACTACTGCAGAGGCGACGATAGGGGTATTGTCCTGTAGTACTTTGCGGCCAGAACAAGATTATGACTGCCGAGGCTCCTCAACAGAGGAACTACCGAACAAGGCATGTCCTACCATCGAATGAGGCATGCCTTGTTATCGTTGAAACCCCACGTGTGTTTTACAGTAGTATTCGTTGTACACCTGTAGATACCTAGGTAGGTCAGCTCTTTCATGGTTGCTCATCGGGTTGCACTTCAACATTTTTCAGAAAAGGTCGCTTTTGGGGGGAGATAAATAGACCTCGTCAAATAATAGGAGGAGCCGCCTCGAAAGATATTGGTACAACCCTACCCCACGTAGCATGCGTCTGATAGAGAAACGAGTACACCGGTATCTCCGTCGGACACCAAAAATGCGGTTCCACTTCCGACGATTCAACTTTTAATAGCACATATACAAGGCCTCAACACAAGAGGATTCTCTTCAGTCGGTGAAACGGTCGAAGTTCACCAGAAGAGGGGGAAAAAAAGCCGCGCGACCTCCGTCAACCCCCTTTCCAACTGCATCCACGTGTTAGGACATATTGTTATACCTAGAATAAGAGTTGGACATTTTTTTGCAGTGACAAGCGTAAGGTGATAAGGTGACACAGTAATAGTAGTCCGCTGGGTAGAGAGAGGGGGGCTTACATAACATCAAAGAAAGCGATAGGTCAACCTCGGCGCGTACCTTTGGAGTCTGCGCTCTTCGGCGAATCCCTCGATCCGCTCAAAACCCTGGACACGAAGCGTCCCAATCTTCGCATCAATCCGCCTCCTTCCAAGTCCAACTTCCCCTCCTCGGCATCACTTTTTCGGCCAAATTTCGGCATGAAAACTCGCAAAAAAAGGGTCAAAACCGAAGGTTCGTCGTCCGTGCCACCCCCCCGCACCAAGGTCAGCGCTTCCAAGCACCCCGTGCCCCTTGGTAAGCACTCCCGGTTGGCGTTCTGCGGCGGGGACATTGCGGAAGGCAAGAACGGTGGCGTGTCGATATCGGACTACTGGATTACCCCCCCACCCGGCTACAAATGTTACGTGTACGAATGGCGATGGAATTTTTGCGCTGAGGAGGATAACACTACTTGTATGATAGGCTTCGAATACAGCTGACAGAAAGTATTCACGGCAAAGAGGGTTAAACCCTCATCGCGGTGACACGGACAACTGAAATCTACTGAAGCATGGGAGCTGAGTATTGCTGGATCAGACAATGGATACCTTGCTTCGATGAAGACGAAATCAAGCCATACCAGTCAATGGTAGAAAGTGCTCTCAGTCTTGCCAGAAATACACGATGGGACATCTCATATTCAGTTCCACGGCTGACAAGGGCAGCAAGCACGCCCTCAGCGACTCACCCCAAAAAGGCGAAGCCGCGTATTGCGGTATCTACCTCTAAAAGACATCAGGAACTCGACATTGTTTACAGATAGGAGCGGTCAATTCAAGCTTCAGGCTTTCGCAGACGCAAGTTTCACCAACGATCCAGACAATCGCAGGTCTACAAGTGGATATATGTTCCTTTTTCCTGGAGCAGCCATGTTGGGCCTCATTGCCTCAGTTGCCCACGGCTTCAAGCACTGCGGAAATGAAACTGCTAATAGCGCCAACAGCACGGCGCACAAAAGGGAGCTTGCCGCGTTCAAGACCCACTACGCTAGCTCAACTTGAACAGCATAAAATATATCGGGATCGGAAACGATTCGACAGGGGTACCCTTCGTCGTTTCCATAACTTGATACTAAGGACGGACCAAGCTTGTACAACTGCGCAAGCGGTTCTGCAAAGAGCTCATCAAAAATGTACGAATCTACGTTTATCACGTACCCAATTGTAGATTACCCGCGGATAATTTCACCCAGACAACGATAAAACAGTTCACAGACAGCTTGTGGATCATAGTACGCGAGTTGAAGATCCGAGCGAATGGATAAACCCAAGAGAGCGATCTTCAGCTCAAGGATATTCGATTGTCGGCATTAGTCCTCAATACTAAATGCTGATAGTCTGTCTGTCTGTCAATACGGTCTCGAGACCCAGAGCGTTTCAGCCCCGCCTTACCCCATGGAAAGAGTGGTTGGGTGATACAACCAGTAGAGTACTGAGTCTCATGCCCCGCCGCGTCGTGGCCGCCGTGTGCTGAGCATTGCTTGATTGTTGTATACCGTATACCAGGTACCTGGCACGTGATACGGACCAGCTGAAGTAATACGTACGTCTCGTAACAGATCTGCAGAATCTTTGGAGGAAAATATGACAGCAGTATCAGTCGAAGTAAGGTTCTATGGTCGCTTCAAGATATTCCATTCGAACCGGAATTCCTCTCCTCAGTGCTTCAATGACAGGTCTTGCCAGACCAGCAGTCGGTATTTCCTCTTCTTCTTGGACTTGATTTAGGTTTCTTCGAGAACATAATTGCCCCCCAGCGCGCTGATGCTACGCCGTTTACCCGTGTGTGGGATCATTCTGCCATCGCCGCTCGCTCGCTTGCGATACGTGGCTAACATACATCGACAGCTTCAGCTGTGCTTTTCGCGATCCGCTCGTGGGCTCGCTTGGTCGCCCTGTACTTTGTTCATGAGATTGCACAAATGATTGCTCTGCTTATCTTGGTATACATATCCTGGTGTACACTCGTCGTCGATAAACTGCTACTATTGCCGAGAGTACACACCGCATCACAACGAACACACAGGACGTAACCTCGACATTCGCGCAGCAAGGGGAACACCTTCCTTCTACCACACGCCTCAAAGTCCGCCTTCAAGTCCCACCATACATAACACACTCAGCTAATTTCCAACACCCGCCCCCACGCGGAAAGCGACTCACCTGCAATGAGCGGCCAGAGCTGCACTTCCAAGGGCGAGCCTGGCTGTCATGCCGACCGGGCGTCGCCTGAGCGAGCGCCAAATACCGAGGTTGGCTAGCCCTTCGTCGTGCCGCGAGGTTGGCGCTGGGTAGGCTTGCGCCATAAGCACGATCTGCACCATATCGAGCTGACGTTGATGGGGCCACCAGGCAAAGGAGAACCAATGTGGCCACGCACGCCATCGAGCTGCGAGCGAGGCGTACAGAAGGCACCCCCCGTATAGCGCAGTAGTATAAATAGTGAGAAATGTCAACTTTGGGTCGAGGCCCAATTTCTTAGCACTCTGTACTCTGCACTCAAACGTCAAGGGCCGTTAGAGCGAAACAGATCTCCATGTTCTGCAAGCGCGATTGAAGCTCCACTACTGACTGCTGTACATGTGTCCAGGGCAGGGGGTGCTCGTGCTCGTGAGGGATTCCTCGCGATGGCTCTTCCCACCGTAGCTCTACATGATTATCGCAGTCAAGCCGGGGGGTGCTGCCGACAATCAAACCGTCTATAAGATACTGGTAGTAAATCGGACCACGAGAGGACGCGGAGGACCGAGGGACAGGCGGTGTCGATATTTGATGCCAGGCACGAGCCGCTACTTCTGCGTCTGTCTGCTGTGTGGCAACAACAACGGTCCGGCAACACACGAAACATGGTCAATCTTACACGTGGAGCAACGACATTCAAGTTTCGCTGGCACAAGGCGACCACTTGACGACAACGCAAGCACGAGCCTTATCTTGTCAAGCACCCGTACTATACCTGTATCTCCCTCGATGGGCAACCTGCCTGTCCGGTGCCTTGTAGCTCTGCCACTCCTACACGATACGAAGGTACTGCTGGATTTCGAGACGTCTCGTTGATTTTTTGAGTATTTTTTGTATTTTTGTATTTTTGTATTTTTCCTGGAACTTCATGAGAGCTGACCTCATAGGCGACGTAGACTTCCGTAGTTGCTTGTTCACTCGCAGACAATGAACACCTGATGCCCTCATTAGACTTAACCAGAAGGTGCGCGAGGGAACCTAGCAGCAGCCCGGTGCGCCGTCGCTGGCAAGGGTGCTAAGTGCAAGGTCGAGGTGGTACAAGAGCAAAATCTGGAAAATCATGGGTCCAAAGTCCCCCCGAATGCATACGGCCTTCGAATACTTAAGAGTGCCTTTTTTGCGTGTAAAGTCCCCACGGAGCACAGAGCAAAAGCGCTGCTGTGTGTTCCTTGGACTACTACGGCCACATGTCGACGGCAGCAGTACGTTGCCTACGGGCGACGCCCACGGCTAAATCGATATTGGCTCTCTCCCGGCATAACCCGCTCTCTGCAACGATGGCAACGACCCTTGCGCGCAGAGAAAGTGGTGGGTCCTTACAGCTGTCGCTGAGACCTGTTGTGGCAGATGCGGCATCTCCTGACTTGGCAAGATTAGTGCGACGCGTGGATGGCAAACCAAACGGGGGATTCTTGATGCCCCAGGCCAAGGTGTCGCCCACATCTTTTTTTATGGATAGTGCTTACGTGGGCGGCGACGGGGATCTGATAGCTGCACTGCCTGAGATGGTAGCTGTCAACCGCAATGCCAGGCGACCCAAGAAGGTGGGGCTTAACTCTGTGCAAAATGGCCACTCCTCCGTTGTTCACCTGGTACATGCACTATTAATACCTGTAGTAGCACTGGTGTCTTCGAGGAGAGCAGGAAGAATTTGGCAGAGACGGAACCCTATGCTGTTGCTGCCCCGAGTACTACTATTTTGCCCTGAGGCCTTCGTATCTTGAGTTATTCCTTGCGTCCTTTCCAAACTGAAAACGTCGGACAGCTCTTGGACAGATCACGATCTACCTGCTACGGTAGATCATCTACAAGTACTGCTGTAGATACTAACCTGCCGTTCTGAGGTGCTGTGCAGGATTTGTACAGTACAGATCCAACCCAGGACAGAAACTTGTCCTAGACCATGAAACGGAAGTGCTTGGTTGTGATAGTTAAGGGGGTTAAGGATGATCTTTGCAGGCAGTGGACTCAATTACGTTTGTATATTTATAATATTTTTGTGACGCCATACGAAGTTGGCATCTTGGATGGTTTCAGGTTGTACGGCTTCCCCCCAGCAAAGTGGGCTAAATCATACAGATCAGGAACCTATCTATTTGCCCTGAAAGATCTAGATCATCAAATGGGAATCGATTTTCTGCCCGAGGTGTATTCACCATCCTTCCTACTGCTGCCGTGTATGACGTGTGTTCATACGTCTTGGTACCTTGTACGAGAGCTTCAGTGTTTCGCTCCCGCTCAATGGGTTCGCTTTCGTGCAGGAGTGCCCCTCCATGTGTGTGTTGTATACTTCTTGTTGCTGTGTCGAGTGATATAACACTCATTGAGCGCTCTCGCCTAATCCATGTAGACCGGCCGCGCTATCGTCGTCCACTGACATCCAGTTGTTTCTTTTCATGCTCTCTGATTCTTTCTTCCTTTCAATTTCATTTTCTCTTCCTCTGGATTGCGTCGTGTGTATGTATATCTGTATCCAATACGATGACAATGGCATGGCGTTGTCTACTCTCCTGTTGCCACATCACAATGCACGAGGTAGCGTATCTCTGTGGCGTGGTTTTACGACGACAGAGCTTGCATCTCTCTAGGATTTAAGAGTCGGCACGGACACTGGGTGTGCTGGATGTCGACGGTTAGAAAAAATTATAAACACACACAGCAAGTGCTTCTTGGTACGAGTGCAACAAAAGCAGCAGTCTACCTGGTATACTCGAATTTGAAGTGCTGACATACACCTGGTTCATAGCTTCACGACAAGGTATAATGCCTGTTTTGCTTGTTTAGTAATATACAACCGGCACGTTGTAGGGGTACCAGGTAGGTATACGGTAGCGACAGTACCCATGAGCTCGAACATGGCATGTAAACGTTCGTATAGCACAACAATGCCCTCTATCAATCGAACTCTGGCTTGCATCGTGAAGCCCATAGCACACCAAGCCCATAGCACACCAAGCTCGGCTACAATGATTGTTGCCTGTGTGTTTTACGTATGTATATAAATGTTGGTACGAGTCACTTTACGAATACCACATACACAATGCCAGGTACTTCGTACCTGGTACCTGGTATACTTTCGTACTGTACCGGGTAAGCGCTACCAGGTACTCACTGTTGATCTCTCTGGGGCGTCAGAGGATTTATTTTTGATATTCGTTCGATATGACGATGGATGACAGCATCAGCCACATGACGCAACCCGAGCTGAGAGCCCTTAGCGTGGGTAGTGGGTGTTGGCGCACTTCAATTAAACGCGAGTCGACGAGGGAAGAAAGGACTCAAGTCTTCTGTAGCCGCGATAGAAATGCAAGGCACAAACCATGGTGGGCAGGGAGGGGGGGGAAGAGTCTGCTGTATGACCCCGGATCTGAATCACGCCTACTATTTCGGGGGGGCATAGTAACTAGGACCTACGGCACACACAAAAACCTATATGTTTCGCTATTTTTACTCACAATATTTGGTCATACTGTATTCACCATGGTCCCCCGTAATAGTATAGAGGGAGGGAGAAAAGAAGGGCGAATACAATATATAAAATTAGAATGAAAGGATGGTATACGTACTACTAGCTGTCGCTAGTGGTAGGAATTCGCGCAATAGGATATTAATGATTGTCGTCAACTTGTATGCGTTGGTGGGTTGGACAGAGGTCAAAGCCAGGCTCCAATAAACATATAATACAAAGCCCGGAAGTTGGTCGTACGGACTACGGACTACGGATGGAAATCCAATGGAAATGCTTGTTACAGCGATTTCAAAACGGGTCCCTGAAAAATAACGCCGTGGTTGATTAGAAAACTCGCGCATACATCGAGCTGCGAGGGTAAGAGGGGGTTTCGAAGTGCAAGGTAAGGGGCTGTACTACACGCGCGCAGCATGGTGAAACTCGTGCTGCTGCACGCCCATTCTATTAGATCGCATTCACTCATTATTTTCTGTTCATGTTTCAGTACATGGTGCCCACAAAAGGGTGAATAGCAAGCCTATTAACGAAACATGTATTTTCCTGCCGTCCACGTTCCGCGTAGGCAAATCACGGGAAACGACCGTGCTCCCATGTCGGGCGGAGACGACGCCGTCGCCAGAAGAACATCATTAAAAACGCTCCTCCATGATCTGCGAGGCGAAACGCAAGCCATTCCAACTAAGGGATGCTTCTACCTAGGAGGGAAAAAGGGATTGCGCGGGGGGCGATTCTACGGAGAGGAGGGATCACGCCAGCGCCCACAATGCTCTGATTTGGGATTTGATCAGCACTTTTCCGATAAAGATGTGTCAACCAGAGGTCGCCGGATCGAGGACAGGCTATTATGTGATGGGTCGTTCGTTGCCTGACGTTGGGAAAGGATGATTGACGAAGTAACATGCTGCATTTGTTACGGATTCAGCTATTTTTTGTGGTTCAGTCGGCTACGTATACGTATCACATCTGCCGAAGTATTCATGTCGGTTTCTTGAAGATGGCAGGCGGAAGGTGGAGCAGTGGAGCAGTGTTTTGTGCTCATGCAATGCGGTCCTTTTTGTTGGAGACGAGAGGCGTCTCCGTCGTCGTTTTGTAGGCAGCAAGTTGCAAGGGTTGGGGAATTACGTACCGTGGCGCGTTTCCTCGAGGTCTTGGAGGCCAAAACTTGCAACACCTTGCGAAATCGCTAGAAGTAGTGTCGTTCAGTGATATTTGGCCTTGGTGTCGGGGAGGTGTTTGGGGGCTTGTTCTTTCCTGACACGTGTTTTATTTCAGATGGCATCGATGAAGACAGTTTAAGCTTGTGCTTCGCCGGGTATCTCGAGCCGCCTCGACACCAATGCAAGATAAATTTTACCTACTTCGCGTGTGGCCCATGCAGTATTATTTTATCTAATTAGGTGCGTACAGTAGTCTTTGCCGTTTGTTAAATGCAAGGATCGTTTGGGTATTCATATTAATACCAACACGGTCTTTGTACTTACAGATGGTGAGGCTCTGTGAGTATCGGAAAAGGGAAGTCGTTGGTCCATTGATCGACCCCACATATGGTATGCACTCAACCACGTACACCTTCAAGCTTGGACTGCAAACCTCCTCT
>JBBMHQ010064443.1:0-14163 GCA_037834295.1 Postelsia palmaeformis
TTTGTTATTGTTTATTTTACCGGGGTAGCTACTCTCTGCGACGAGATGCCGCGTTGATTGGCAGACAATCAACGCGGAAGTAGTAACCCTGGGTGAGAGTCCCCGGCTGGTCGCAGCAGGAGACCTCAATGATCCCAATATACATATATACAGGAATTGACGTACGACGCGATCTTACAACAGGTATATGTATAGCCTCGTGAAAGTTGTGCGGTGTTACGGAGAACACTGGGCTCTATTCTGGTCGAGAGGGCCGTCTGCCGTCGGTACTCCCTGCTGGCGCAGATGAAGCGGTGGGCTGCCAGATGGGATCAGAACAGGCAGACCCAGATGCGATCATGACTGGAGTCTGAAACTCCAGCCCGCCTCCGGGAAGAAACGGTTTCGGCGTCTACATACCACGTACCGGTACATATCAGACAGTACTCGAACTCGGGGTTAAATCGGCAAGCGCCGCGAGACAAACATTTACGAAACTGTTGACTGTTAAGAGTAATAGCAATATATTCTACCAGGCACTACGTATTGTATGAGGTACGATGTTCGTTTGTGATCATCCGCCGTCAGAGTAAAAAACTATGCTTACGCAATACCGCATAAAGCATGCCGAATAGATGTTATGTGTTTGATCTACGAGGTAGTTTGAATCCGGGGACCGCACTACTAGCCTTTCTGCCTGAAACGCAACCAAACACGAAACAGGCCTTGGGTATATTATAATGTATTTTTGGCTGTGGTGTAGGTGGTAATGCCTATGATATATGTGGCGCAACAGCATAAAAATACTTTCGCGTAGAGAATCAGTACGGCATGTCCCTGCCAGACTCCAACAGACTCCTGTTCTAAATCAGTTTAGGGTTTAGGTTATGTTTCCACTAAAAAACAGCTCTATTTCTTTTCGTGACTGCGGTGTTTTAAAGCAGTTATTTCACCCCTCGATTGTTTTGCGATACTTGAAACATTTAGGCTCGAGCAAGACACGACCACACCCGCGCGACGGTGGCTTCACACATGTCACCCGCCGCCTCCCGGGGACCCTGTGGATTCTGCTCGGTAATATCGGCGAGGAATCGAACTCCGTCTCTGCCAATTCGTGGTTCACTTGATCAAAGACTGGAGTCACTACTCCAAGACAACAGGAATGGAAATCGTAAGACTGGGGCTGAGGGCGTATCATATCCCTCTTCTAAGAGCATGAGAACGAACGGAACGGAACGAGGCTTCTCGTGACCATTCGTTCCCTTCCTATGTAAAAAAGCTTATTGGGGTCCATGCAAAATCCTGGGCCTCGCCAGCTGAATAAGCACGAACGGCTTCGTTTGCGTATGACAAGACATCAACACGCTGTTGTGCGCAGATTAATGTCCACGTCCATTTTCGGTGGCGTCCACCTACATCAAACGAGATACTGTTTGTTTCTGTTTGGTCGGGCCGTTCGGCTCTCCCAGGCAAGGAGAGAGGATGCAACTTATTCTTCCTCTTCCAAGGAATACTGTTTATCTCGGGCTGAACTGGATATAATTGTGCTCATAACCAATCAGCACCAATTACTGTGGCAAATAATTACCTGTTTGATCCATTCCAATGATCTCTGGGGGGGGGGGTTGAAATACGCCCTGATTTTAGCCTTTTCAGTTGTGTCTATACATGAAAAATTTGGAAAACTCGTTGCAGAAATCCTGATCAATTTTTAATAAGTATGTAGAATCGCCTGGGCTAACCCCAGCCTCGATCTAAAGTCCCTTCCTTCCTTTGTGTCCCTGGGCAGTGGCAAAACACGTGCTGTGCTCCTGTGTTCTGGGCTCGTGTACTCGATGGATGGCCGACGCCCATCAACAGAAAGAAAATGGTATATCAATGTTCTTCGGAAGTATACCCTCGGTGGGGGCAAGCCAATCTGCTGTCGACGGGATCCAGGCGCTAGGCCATAAAAGTGGAATGATAGCAGCCCAGTCAGGGAACTTCAATCACACTGCTGCGGGAGGAGTAGTCCATTAATATTTTATAGTACAGTATAGTACAGTACTGTATTCACAGTATTGAACCCGGGAATACTTCAGCATTGCGAGTACAGGGTTTGCGACTAACAAAGTTAGGACCAACTTCACTCTAGACATCGACCCGAGGGAATAAATTTAGGATGAACTTGACAAAAAAAAGTCCAGACCTTCCCAAACGAGTCAATAATCTGGGCTGAACTTCACTTCGAGTGCATTCGCGCTCCAACAGTCGATACTATTGGCCAACAACACGCTCCGAGGTTCACCCTGAAACTCTCAGGGCGCAACCAGGGCAACGAGGGAGGGACAAACAGGATGAGCGACCACACAGAACACACGCGCGGCCACGGAGGTCAATCAAAACAGTCATAGACTTCAAAGGGGCCGGAAACGATTGGACAGGAGCGCTCTCCATTGTTTCCACAAATGGATACCTGGTACTCAGCACGGACCAAAAAATTCAGCACGTACGTATTTGTTTGTTTCTCTTAGGAGGGCCGTTCCTCACGAACTAAAACGAAATCACGATTCGAGACTTTTCGTCAGGACCAAATATCCCCATCTGCCATCGGTGATATTTCAGTTTTAGCGAACAAAACTGAAAAACGTCCGTTTCGTGATAGTTTCAAAGTATAAAACCTCTGGTGTTTCAATTAGATGGGTTCGGCGAGCAGAACCAACTCTCGCGAGTGGGGCACGACCAGGCCGGGTCGGGCCGACGGCACCTGGCCCGGCCCTTGATGTAGTCGAATCACGGGTCGAAGCCTGATCCAGCCAGCGAGGTTCCAATCTCACCGACCGTCGGCCAAGCCCGGTCCGCAAGCTCCATTTCACAGGCCGTCTGCCCGGCCTGGCCTTTGGTATTCTCGGATAGGTCTCGCTTTTTTGTCTCAACTTGTGGATTATCCTCCTTGAATTTTTGAAGCCACAGGGTGCTTACTCGCTTGCGCCCAGCGGTGTCTTTCGGTAGCCGTCCGTTGTCCGCAAGCCGCGTAAGGAGCAGAGTCTGCCATGCCCCTTTACCGCCCTTCGATTGTCCTTGGTGCGCGAGTGGGTACTTCGAGACACACAAAAAATCACGAATCGTGACTTTGTTTCTTTCAGGGAACAGCTAAAAGCATGGCGACATGAATCGTGTTTGGTTTGTCATGTGTGAAGCCCGGTGCTCACCGTAGCCCTCGTTCGCCAGCTCGACAGTGTTGGTAGTCAGACTGCGAAGCTATCTCTGAAATTCAGCTGGGTCGTAAAAATAAGCATCGCTTGGATAATATTCTGCAACCCAAAACGGCCCTCGTAGACTCGTACATATCATCTTCAATCCGACATCAGGGTTGGCCAGACAGAGCCCATTCATGCTTCCCTCGCGTCTCGATGCACACGCGACGCCTAGCCACGAAAACGGCGACCCCGCCCCTTTCCAGCCCCCGCTCCACCTACCAGCGTCTACCGACACCAGCGATGGCACCGCATTCGCCCGCCGCGGTGTTTCGCTCTGGGTACTCGCACGCGCACAAAACAAGAAAAGAAAAACGGCTCTTGCTGGCAAGTAATAGAAGGGGGCGGTGTCCCAGTGGGAGCTCTGAGATGCCAGGGATGTAACAACCGAGCAAGCTCTGAACGCGCAGAAAATACGGATATCCCCCTCCACCCGCCAGCACCCGCTGACAATCGCTACGGCGCCGGACTCGTGCGTTGACTACACCCACGCACAAAAAGCGAACGAAGAAAAAAGCAAACAATCCTCTCGCCTGCAAGGAATATTAATAGTAGAAGAAGAGGCGGTGTCCATGTGGGAGCTCTGAGATGCCAGGGATGTACCAACTGAGCACGCTCAGGAAAGAGACACGAATAGGGGAGTCCAAACCATCGATAAAAATCAAGTCTGACGGTGACCAGCGGGACAGCCATGACCCCGTGCGTTGGCCATAGTAGTCATAGCCTGTAAGTACGTATCAACAGTACTCGAAGTGGATCGTTCCAGCAGCAACGGCTACAAGTTGTAGAGGTATTATGTTCGCAGGCGTTATTGCGAATCTCGCCATCTGTTCATGAGGAGAGTTTGGCCGACACAGTGGTTGCCCCCAGATAGGGAATCTTCCCAAGGTAGACTATTTACGCACTCTGATTGGCTTAGGGGGCTTTCGGAAGCGGCCCAACCAACCTAGACGCCTTTCAAGCCACAGCATCCCGAGCCGGCCCAATAAGTCTAGAGCCTTTCCAAGCACAGCATCGAAGCCGGCCAAGCCAACCTACAAAATTCGCAAACCACATCATCCAAGCACTGGTCACCCCATAGCGCTGGGGTTAGCGTTAGCGTTAAGATTCGGGTCGGGTGGTCGACGTTGGGCACCGCGGCCGAAATCCCGAGGAATATTCACTATCATCAAGGTGCATCTGCGGCTGCACTCCGTCCTCCGCTCCGAGCTGCGAGCTACGCTCCGCTGTCTCTCTCCTCATGTGTCTTTAAATACAACGACTGTAAAAAATCTCACCAGACCACGTGGTGGTCAGGGTATCCAGACTTCGACTCTACGAATACACTATTACGGAGGACCATATTAAATCGAACCCACGGGCTATACGTAAACGTATATATGTTGTTATTTTTGCTAGCAATATTACTGTAGGTCCTATTTACAATTGGCCCCCCGTAATAGTGACTTGGACGTTAGAGGATTGGGACCAGACGCCAATGATGTCTTTGAAGGGATTGACTCAAGAACAGCACGATCCTCCCGCGGGTGAAGTTTTGAGCTGAGACGTGAATTCAAGCAGGCGATGAAACACAGCCTGGCGTCGATGATGAACACCATGAGGGACATGATGGCCGAGTTCACAAGGAACAACGGCGGAATTGAGTCGGGCAGCGCTGAGGGCAGCGTTGCTGTTAGGCAGGTCCCGCGTGAGACAGTACCCACTGCTGTGAGAGAGACCCCTGTTGCTGCTGTAGATATGGCACGGGGCATTGGAGCAGAAAAGGAGACAGATTTGGGTCAAGGCGCCTCGCAAAATTTGGGAGCAACGGGACGCGAAACAACTGCGCTGCCTGTCGAGGTTGGCCCACCGAGGGGTCAGCCAGACCAGCCTGCGGGAGATCTGGAGAATAAAGTGCACTCCCTGGCGGTGATTTGGGTGGTGGATTTGATCTGCCTTCTTCGCGCCATTTGGCGTTAAAACACACTCCTGTGCCACCGTTTAGTGAGCTGAAACCTGAGTTCACCCTCTGTACGAGATACACTAGGTATGACGCCAAAGGTCTGCCTTTGTATCGGATCCACCGCAGTACATTCCTGTAGGGGAATTGGGCACATAAAAGTCGGCGCTTGTCACTAGGGGGTTCAGCCGCGAAAGTGCGCAAATGCACACACTGGCGTGGAATTTCCTGTGAACGGTCCTCAAAAGCAAGAGCGACAAGCTTATTCTACACAGGTGTACCTCACCGAGGCAAACGTGGAACGCTCTCCTTGCGTGGTACGGCCCTCAGACAACCGGGGGCAAATCGGACCTTTCTAGACGCATTAATAGGTTCAAGATGGCGCCGGGGAGCAGCCCGCTCTAGGAGATGAGCAGGATCGAGGATCTTGCCGCGGGAACGTGCACAGCAGGAGTGCCAGTTTATGGCCACATGATGTACACCGTCTATATAGACGCTCTGCCTGCCAAATACGAGGTGGAGGCTCGGAACCTAGCATCACGAAACAGCACTGGCCGTGATTACACCATCAAGGCTGTTCCAGAACGGTATCACCGACTTTCTGGAAACAGAAAAAAGGGGTCCAACGCTGGTCACGCAGGCCATGCTATGTACGCCGGCGGTAGCGACGGTGGCAGTGATCGCGGAAAGGGAGAGGCAGTGGCAGAGAAAAACAAGGACACCGGGGACAGCAGGGACGAGCTGGTAGAGGCACCAAAGAGGACGTTGGTGGCTCGGCCGCGGCTGCTGGTGGCGATGGCAGCAGCGCCAAAGCCACCAGCGGAAGTACTCCAGTGGGTAAGTGTCATAGGTGTCGCAAGGAGGGTCATTGAAAAAGCGGCTACAAGGCGAAGCTATGCAGCCGATGCCGAGGACGGAGGCACTCTGCCGATGCCTGTCCCACGTCCATGGATCGATGCAGTCAATGCGACGGGCGGGGGAACCCTGCTGATGTCTGCCCCTCACTGAAAGAAGAAGCTGTCGTGGCGGTGGCGAGCGAGTTTGTGGCAAGGAACGACGACCAAGAAGAAGGTACGGTCCAGGCCGCAGCTTTCAAGGCCGAAGAGACAGGCAAGTGCAGTGATCGTGCAGGAAATAGGGAATCTGCTTGCCAGGTGGGAGACGAGGCATGGCGCAGGAGATAGTGGTGCGCCTACACACATGACGCCCTCAGCAGAATGCATGGTCAACTATCGAGAATGCAACCTGATATTCCGAATCGCGGGTGGATCCACTCGATCGATCGACTGCTACGGTCACGTGAGCGTTTTCTTTCGTTCCCGAAACGGCCTCCTGCAAGTGCTTCTAACGAATATTGCGCACGTGCCAGATCTCCGCTACCACCTATTTTCCCTGCCCACTCTTGTCAAAGAAAAACCCCGGTTTCGAAGAGCGCCCCACGGGGGTTGTAGTCAGGCTCAAGTTAGAGCGTTCGATCGTGTTTCCGTTGAGTGGGACCCTCTACAGCCTGTAGGGCTACCGGGTCGACCGCAGTTGTAAGGGAAAAGCCTGTGCTGTACTCGCCCAGGGGCAACTGCCCAGCACGTCTGCGATAAACATCAACGGCTTCCACTGCGCGGCTGGACACTCCCACGGGATACTACTACGCAAGACCTCGGAACAGTAAGGGATTATTCTCGAGGGGAAGCTGCCGGAGCGCAGAGGATGGTCCATGGCGAAGGACCTCCGCGAAGGTATCAAGCAGTCCATGCACACAAGTAGATATCAAGCTCGGGAGTTTGTTTTTGTGGACCTAACGTGGTAGAATCTATCGGGAAGAGGTGGTGTACTCTCATCGCGCGCGACAATTTTTCACGGTATACGTGGGTGTACTTAATGCTCCACACGTCGTACGTCACGGAATTGTTCGAGCAGTTCGTCGCGGATTCTTGTGCAGACGGTGCCCCTTCTGCGGTGGTCATCGTCCGATCTGATGAAGGTGGTGAATTCCGCGGGGGTAAGTTTGGAGACCTGTGTAGATCACTAGGGACCAAGCAGGAGTTCACAACTGCCGACAGTCCCCAATTCATTGGAGTAGCAGAGCGCGAGCTGGGTTTGCTTGAGACCACCGTAATGGCGGGCCGAATCCATGCCCTAGAGCTTTTTTTCTGTGAGTAACTCCCGGCCACTGCGTCGTTGTAGGCGGAAGCGTCCCACTGGGCGTGTGGCGCCTTGAACCGCACACTAATGGCAGTTAATCCAGAAAGTGAATCGCCCCATAAGATGTGGCATGGTACTACCTTTTCGAATGCTTGGCTACTGCAAGGTGAAGAGGAAGAACAAGTCACAGGCGAAAGCTCAGGAGTGCCTTTACCTTGGCCCTGCACCCAACTACCCCTGAAAGCCAGTACGAGTACAGACGAGGCAACGCACTGTGCTAATCACCCGAAACGTCACCTGGCAACGCGTGTGGACTGCACCACCTGTACCTGCTCTGGCGAATGACTCCTTGTCTACGGAAAAATGGTGTCCGGGGCAGACGACGAGAGGACGTCGGATCGAGGTGGTGGGGGGGTGTGACATGTCCAAAAAATCGTCCGCCTAAACAGATCACTGTATGGTATAAAGAAGAGCGGACGGCAGTGGGCTGAATTATTGACAGAGACCGTAGTAGAGTACGGCATGGAGCAGTGTAGGTCTGACCCGTGTGGGTTTTGCATGGTTGTGGACGTCAAGATTTAACTGATCATGGCATTCTACCTGTAGATGACATTTTGATCGCAGTATCGGACGAGACATGCAGAGATTCCCATGCCGCGCTAGTTACGAAATTCTCCAAGAATAACCGCGGCGGACTGACTTGGTGCACTGGTTGTGCTTTTAAACACGACTGGGAATTGGAGACATTGGAGACTACGCAGAAGGCATCTATTGAGAGCACGCTGAATCGTTTTGGTGTCCACCCGTCCTCCGTCATCCCCGCGACCCCCGGTGTGGAACTTGGTCTAAGAGAGGAGGGCGAACTTGGAGGAGACTGACCGTACAGGGAGGCTGTTGGCAGCTTGATGTGGCTGTCGACCATGACGACGCCGGACATTTCGAACGCTGTGCGTGCTGTGGCGCGCCACACCCACAACCCTACGGAGGGGCACTGGACAGCAGTTTTGAAGATAATGGCTCACCTCCACGGGACCAGGTTTATGAGATTGACTTTTATGGGGGGCTCGGGACTGGATTTGACTGCGTATAGTGATACTGAATACGCTGATAAGTCGAACGATAGGCGCTCAGTTTCGGGGGTCGTAATTACCCCGGGAAGTGCGGCCGCTGGTTAGGCAAGTAGCACGCAGGGGTGTGTTACGTTGTCGGCAGCAGAAGTAGAGTATGTCGCCCTGGATGAAGGGGTGAAGAAATCTAAGGGGTGAAGGAATATTTGTTTACGGGCGCGGTGTTGTCGTTTATTTTTCCAAAGCTAAGCGGATCATGTGTTCGAGCTTTCGAGGGTAACCAGGGGACCATGGCATTGGTTGAGAGCCCTCTTTGGTTTTCTCGGAGTCAGCATACCGATGTGGGTTTTTATTTTGTCAGAGAACTACTTCGTGCTAAGAAGATCGACATTGAGCTCGTAGCTTCGGAAGAGCAGCACGCGGATGTTTTGATGAACTCCCTTGCTGCGACCCCTTGTTAGTATCATCGTAGGCTGTGGTTGAGTCTGCTTTTGGAGGGTGAATGAGGGAGTATGAGCATCATTCCATGAGTACCATGTTTGATTGATGTGAGGAATAAGTTATCAGGTCGCCAACCCTGCGCTACTTTGAGGGGCATGGGGGAGTAGGGCACCACTTGGCACTTTGTTTTCAGGTCATGATCAACGTTTGGAATGCGGCCGTTGTTTTAGTTGGGATGGCTTGGAGTATGCCTGGTATGTGTTATACAGAGGTTTTGATCCGGTGGCCGGCTTTCCTCCTGCGGGACTGCTGTTGGCTGCTGTTTTGGGGTCCTACCAAATATAGAATATCTGTTCGGTCCCGACACTGCCATGAAGAGCCAGGGAGAGCATTCGTTTGGATCGTTTCAGCAGCGATGGTTACACGTCGCGGAAGATTTCGTGTATCTTCGCGGGCGTTATTACAGCCCTATAATTTTTGCCGACGCGTATTCATGAGGAGAGTTGAGCACTCCGCTCTCCGCTCCGAGCTGCGAGCTAGGCTCCGCTCTCTCTCTTCTCCTTTTTCCTCTAATACAACGACTATGAATAATCTTATCAGACCACGTGGTGGTCAGGGCATCTAGACCTGGACTCTACCAACAGTGTGCTGTCACGTACCTTCCTGAACAGAAACGTAAGAACCACCGTGCGGGGTGGTATCGACGCGAGGGATGTTCGTTTTCGTCTCCGGGTTGTTGGTGTTGTACATGTTGTATAAATATATAAATCGGCCGGGAAGCACGACCCTTCCCACCTAAAAATGTATCATGTCATCAACGTACTTGCTTTGCTGTCTGTCATACCTACCTAGTACGTTGTATATCAAAGTCCGACTCAGTGGTCACTTTGCGCCCAACAGACAAATACGTACGCCGACAAAATGTCGAGAGATCTACAGGCAGCTTTTTATGTTCGGTAAAAAGTGACGTAAACGAGTAATCGCGAAGTTCACTCCCACTCTCGACCAGTTTATCCAGCCCCGTAATACGTCTGGCATGGTTGAGTTCTTAACTACGGCTATATTGATGCAAAAAGAAGGTACCACCCCTTCCACGTCGCCACCGCAGGCATGAATGGTGTGAGTTTGCCGAAACCTTGGCCGCATTCATATCAGTATGGAGAGCGAGGGAGGATGCACAACAATTCTTGCGTGCCCACCCCCGGAACAGAACCACATGGGAAACACCGAGATTTGCGTGTGCAAACCTGGAGGAGGTGATTGCCGCAGGACTGTACGCGTACCTCGAAGCGTACCTCGCCGAAACCGAACGACACCTACCGAACAACGATCAGAGAAGCTTTTACAAGCACCTTAGGAGTACGGTAGGATTGAAAGGGACTGAAGCGAGGAGCGAACAGTTCATTAGGGACGAGGATGGCACTCTGTTGCGGGAAAATGTGAGAATTCGTGAACGATGGGGGTGGGTTTGCCACAAACTCTCGAACACGAAATCGCTTAAACTCAATCCCACGATCATTGGCCTCTTGCCACCACGACCGCTTTAACTGTCGCTCAGAGATGAACCACCCATGAAAGATATGACGGAAACACTTGAGGGGATGTCAAATTGAAAAGATATCGGGCCAGATGGTCTCCCGGTCGAACCCCTGAACATCGATCACCCCGCATTCGCCCAGTGCTTCACAACATTCTTGTCAATGTTGAGGAAACAGGAAAAGTCCCCCAGCAATGGAAATATGCCATAATCATGTCCTTCACGAAACAAATACCAAATTGACTACAGAGGGATTTCGCTTGTTGCCCACGCAGGCAAAGTTTTGTTGAAAACCGTCGCGTCCCGCCTCAGCAACTACTGCGAGACCGAGGAATTACTCCCGGATGAACAGTGCGGCTTCCGCCCCGCAGGATCAACGATTGATAAGTTGTTTGTCGTGCGCCAGTTCCAAGAGCTCGGACGTCAGAGAAAAATCCCCTGTAGGTGTGCTTCATCGATCTCCAGAGAACGTACGACTCTGTCGACCGAGAGCTGGTATAGGAGGTACTCACACGCTTTGGCGTACCAACCAAGGTGCTGAGATTTATCCGTAATTTCCACGATGGTATGCGGGCTCGCGTGCGTACGGATGACAGCGGGGGCTCGAAATGTTTTGATGTCACGCAGGGGCTGCGGCAAGGCTGCGTGCTATCACCGTTACTGTTCAACGCATTCTTCGCCGGTGCGTTACACGTCGTACTATTATAGTACGCTTCAGTCAAGACGAAGCCATCGTGACGGATTCGGTCCAACTCAGTGATGCTGGAGTAGTTCGAACGGAGGAGCAGGAGCCGTTGGCGTGCGTGCGAAGCGCGGTATGGGAAATGTCGTACGCCGACGACGCAGGAACTGTCTCGAAGTCGGCTGAAAGGGCTCGCGATAATGATGACAGTCATCGTGACTGTCTTCGAAGCAGCAGGCCTCACGGTGTCGGTCAAGAAGACAGACAATGCTTCTACAAACACCAGACCAGACAACCCTCGCACCACCGCTCGTCATCGAAGCAGCAGGCCAGAGGCATAAACAGATGGCCCAGTTATTATACCTAGGCGTCATTTTCCACGAAAAAACGCTGACCTCTTGCTCGAAATCGACCAACAAATTCGTCTCATGCGAGCATGCCTCGAACAGTTTGGCCCGGAGTCGTATGATAGGACGACCGCCCCCCTTAGCCTGAAAGTCCGAATGCTGAAGGTCGAGGTGACTGAGGCATGTGTGACGTGGACTCTCAGGGCGGAGCACTTCGCCAAGCTTCAAACGGCTCACCACTACGTTCTGTTGCGAGTCATTGGCTTCCAGCGCCGACTTCGTACTGACCATGCCACCCACTCGTACGCGGGGGTCCTCAAGATAACACGTTGCAAGAACATCGAAACGACCATTCATAAACGGCGGCTCTTCTTCGCGGGGGGCGTGGCCTGGCAAAGCAAGGAGCGATTACCCCCTCGGGTAATATACGGGACGATGGTTGGTGGGGAGAACCCCGAGACCTGGCGGACAGTTTAAGACTTAAAATAAATGATAGTTGAAGACGTCAGGGAGTTCCGATCCACTTAAGGGTCAACGGAACTTGCCCCCTTGGTGTTTAGAGTTGAGACCGCGCTGTGGTGAACTGCAGCAAAAAAGGCGGGGAAGTGGTACCGAGGGATCCTTGAAGCAGTCGAACGGTTCATAGTGAGGTGGCACGAGGCTGAGGCAGAGCTGAGTAGGCAGCGCCGCCCATCCGTCGTGGGTGGTGTCCAAGGGAAAGGGGGGGGCGGGGGACAGGAGGAGTGGCAGAAAACCCGACCAAGGGAATGCGGAGAGGGGGGGGGGCAGGATGAGTCGAAGGAAAACTGCGGTGGTCGGAAGTAAGAAGGAGATGGGCAGACAGGTTAGCAAGGCACCAGGCCGAGTAGGAAGTAAAACATGACGATACCATACTCGTGCCACCAACTGGTGCAGCTGGTTCGAACGTGGTCTTCCTTTCTCTTCTCCTCTTCTTTTTTTCATTTATTTTTTTTCTTCTTCGCGCTGGTTCTCTGTGAATATCATTTCATGTATTCTCTTCCTTTTTTCAATAAATTGATGAGCCGTATTGAAGGAGTCGTGTGCCGTGCGTGCGTGCGTGCGTGCGTGCGTGCGTGGGTGGATGACGAGCCTGCTTTTCTCGTTTCGTATTGTGTGACGCTCATAAAGGGGCTGGGCATCGTTGACGAACGCAGGACGGAGCTGGCAGCCAGGGTGGCATGGTACCACAGGCGGACTAGCAGGGAGAACCTGGCTGTGCTACTCGTACGACAAACCTCTGCCGCTACCTGGAGAGTGCTTCGTGCTTTGGTTTGCCCAAGGAAGTATATTTGTAATGGGGTTTCCCTTTTCCTTCCTCTGTTTCCCTTCCCAGCTCGTTTTTTTGTTATTTTCAAGTGTTCGCCACATCGCCTGCGGGGGGGGGCACAATAGCTGGTATCTTCTATTATTGATTTGTTTCTTTTTCTAATTTCTTCGCTTTCTCTTCCGATTTGTCTTCTTTTCCACTATGCTTTGGTTCCTTTCGTTCTATTTCACATAATGTGCATGTCGTTCCTGTCATATCCATTATAATGATGTGGCATCGCATCGCCCACACTGCAGCTGCTGTGCTTACTGCATACATACATACCTGGTACATACCAGGTACGTGGCATCGTAGTGTCTCTGTGGCGTAGATTTGTGACCACAAAACTTGTATCTCTTCTAGGATTGAAGAATCGGCACGGGACACCTTGAGCTGGATGTCGACGGGTAGAAGACTGTGAAGAACACCCAACACGCAGACACACACACCACACACTCCATCCAGCAGATAGATGTTAATGGCCCGGCTACTTGCCCGGGGGTGTGGCTCGTAATAAAAAATGTGTTTTTCTCCATCATCTATATATGTATATTTCACAAGAAGACCTTTTCACCGATCTACTACGAGAGAGTGTGTGTTCTTCACGTTCTTTCTGCCCGTCGACCCTATTGTTGATTTTTCTTGCATACGTGGCAACGTAGTATCTCTGTGGTGTAGCTTTGTGACCTCAGAACATGTACATATCTCTTCTAGGATTGAAGAATCGGCACGAACACTCATAGAGATCGAGGAGCGAACGCCTGGTGTGGCGTGTTCCCCCGTTTCAGCCTCCGACACTTCCGCGTTGAGTATGACCGTATAATACAGCAGTGCTACGTACTGTACGACTGCTGTACGTAATCCCGAATGGAAACCTCATGAACCTTGTACACATACTACTATTAATAATAATGCAGCCAAGAGCAGTAGTTTTTTACCGGTGCGTATATGATACGTATGTAGTACGAGTATGTAGTACAAGTGCCGTGAATCGAGATTTTGGAACCAACCTGAAAAACTATGTAAACCCAAAATCAAAAATGAGCAATGGCCAAAATCGGGTACACCCGATAATTTTGTGGGCAAAATCGGGTACTTTTGTACTCCAGTGACGGCGAAGGCCCCAGGACGCCATCTCATTGGTCGACGCCGGCCGCCACCCGATGACGGCCACTTTTGCGCCGAACCTACCCGATTTTGGCTATACTTACCCCCCAAGAGGTACTTGATAATTCTACCCACCTACCCGAAGATGGCCAGACTATATTCGACCACAACGACCAACCACCATCTCGGGGTTCATGCCTCTCGTCCCGACGGAGACGGGCAACAACCATCTGATCTGTGTGATGTCCATGATTTTAGGTTCAATCTAGACTGCTTCGTTCGCGTTCTCTCTTTTGTAGCGCTGAACCACAGACACAAATAAAGTACCGCTCTCTATCCCTCTCCTCTCCTCTCCTCTCCTC